>JAODAL010014222.1:0-82500 GCA_025379985.1 Phyllomedusa bahiana
GTTTTGGGGCTTTTCTTTGCCTACCATCCCCGACTAAAGGTCAAGTGGAGAGGGTAAATCAGATTTTGGGGCGAAAACCTGCCCATTTTTGTAAGCCTCAGGGCAATGGGCCCAGCTGCTTCCCGGGGCTGAGTTCTCCTTAACCATCGGGGGCTTGATTCACGGGTGTTTCTCCATTCCAGGTGGGCTACAGTGTCACCCCCGCCCCTTCTCCCCTTGGCTAGAAATTGGAGGGTTCCCCCTTTGGGGCCCAGTGGGACATCAAAGGCCCCTTTGGCGGGAGACCCGACTTGCCTTACTCCCGGGGCCCCTGTCCCCATGAAAACCCAGGGCCCACAAGAGGGGGGAGGGCCCCCTCCACATTTTCCCGCCAGGGGAAAGGTGTGGCTCTTTCCGTCTACGTCAAAAGGGCCACAAACTTAAATTGGGTTCCCCGGTTTCTGGGGCCTTTTAGAGTACTCCGTCAGCTTTAAACCGGTTTTTGCTACAAGCTTGCCTACCCCCTTCTCTTCGGATTCCTAACACCTTCCCGTTCCCCCTAAAGCCCCGGTCTTGAACCGGTTCTCTGGAAGGGGGTGCTTCCCCCTTCGGTGGAAAATACTCTGAGTATTTGAGGGTTAAGGACTTTTTGGCCATGAAAACCATCAGGGTTAAAAAGGTTTTCCCTGGTTTATTGGAGGGGCTTCGGTCCCGAAAGGGTCCTGGGAAAACCAGAATCTGATATTTGGGCCAGGGTCTTGTTTGCAGGTTCCTTGGCCTAAGAAGAGGGGAACCTAAGGGGGGGGGGGGTACGTAGGGCGGCGCCCGCTCCGGCCCCGGGCCCAGGGGGCACCCGTGCCCTTCTCCGGGGTCCCGCCCGGGGGGGTGGCGCTGCTTGCCGGGGACGGGCCCCCCCGGGCGCGCTCCGGTCACTCACCTGACCTCGTTCCTGTCTGTCCGCGCCCTCTGCCGGCCGAGGTGCGGGGTGCCCGTTCTAGCGCCAGCCCCGGGGCTGTCCCTTTTGAATTTAAAAAGGGGCCCGCGTTTTCCGATAATTGGCTCTTGCCCGGGGCTGCCCCCTTTTTGGTGACGAGCGGGACTTCCTTCTGGTTTGTTCCCCGAGCCCTTTGGGGGAAAACGTTCCGAAAGTGTATTCTCGCCTTTCGTGTACCAGCCCCTTTCACGTTTCTGATCCGAACCTTTGGCCCCTGCCCTGACCTTCCTGCCTGTCCACGCTCGAAAACCTTGCCGCCCGCCCCGACCTTACTGCCCGCCCCCCACTCGATTTCCCGGGCTACGTTTTTTGTACCTCGCTGCACCTCGGCCCCCATCGCAAGCGTCACGTCAGGGGGTAGCGACCTGGGACCACGCGCAGCAAGTCCAAACCCCCTTTGCGGCGCTCTGGTGAAAACCGGGGGCTACTTAGACCCCTTCCTGGCGGGTTACTTTAACGCTTGGGGTGTCCCGAGGTCCATTACCCAGCCGTTAACCAAAACCTGGGGTCCTCCATGTGTTGTGCCAGTGTCTGTTGATCCCCGATTTTTGGTGAGAGGTTTTCGAAGTCAAAGCCATTTGCTTGCCCAAAGATTGACAACGAAGGATCGTGGGCCCATGTTATTTGTCTAACAATGTCTCTGATTTTTTTGTTAACAATAAGTAAATCCCCTGAATTTTCCCAAACTGCCTTCGTTATGAGGCCTTTTCCACATGATGAACCTTCTAGCCCCAAAGCCACTAGACCTATGGAGACTAGAGGAGGCAGCCGGTGAAGATTTTGCAGTCCATGGGTAAGAGAGGGGGAAAATTTGATTCAGATTGGAGCCTGTTGTTGGTAGCCTATTTTGACAGGCCAGAAAAATGAAATTGGTTTTGGGACTTACATTTGCCTAAACAAATGTAAAGTTACTGGCTTCAAGACTTCAGTGATGGCATTTGCTGTCACCTGGTACAAAAGTTTCTTTTTCTTTCCCCAAAAAAAACTTAACAGATTGACAAATAGCTTCTGCCCGAATTTGACGAATTGTTCGCGTCTTTGGGGTTGTGAGCATAGCCAAAACAGTGGCATTTTTTTTATGACTCATATCAGTTTTAATCCCATGGCTGTCTTTTACACAATTTTAAAATGTTCATCCTTCGAAAACCTTTTTGGGCTAGCGGCCCATGAAAAAAACATATGAGAACATGGAACTGTTTTAAAACAATCAAGCACAGCAACTAACATCTGGGGAGATTTAAAAAAGTAGTGGCACTGCATCTTGGATTGCAGCTCGGGTATACCAAGTACTGTTGTTTCATTTGCAACTTGGACAGCCATGCTAAGCAGTCACATTGCAGTACGAGGGGCTGCTGATAAGTTTTTGGCTTTGTGTTATTTTTTTGTTTCTATGGTAACAAAAATGTTATATCACTTTGAAAGCCTTATGTGTCAATATATTTTTTTCAAATTTGGTGTTTGTAGCTTATGGCAACAGTGATCTAGGCCCGGGAAACAAAAAATGGGGGAAAATTAAGGAAATATTAAAAGCAAATGGAGCAGGGAGTGAAAAAATTCTTGTTTCTGAAAGGGAAAAAGCCCAAGAAGGATATTTTTTGGTGATAAGTCACAGCATTGGAGGATCAATACCCTATATTCTAATTTAAAAGGAACGGGTTTTGCCAAATTTAAAAGGACCCATTTCAGCCCATTATGGGAATCCGGACGACGAGAGTGGTTTTTGGGTTACGGAATCCGTTCATGTGGCACAACTTCATACTGGAGAATTGCCGAATTTCAGCTAAACGAAATAGCAGACCTCATGGGGATTTCTCATGAACGTGTTTGTGTTTTATCCATAACTTTTAAAATGAAAAAGCTATCTGCAAAGTGGGGCCCCAAATGTTTGACAACAGATCGAAAAGCTGCGAGTAAAAAAATTTTGGCCATTTGTCAGCATTTTCCGGACTGATTAGAACTTTCCCGGATCAACTGGTCATATGGATGGACCTGGATTTATTTGTTTTGACCTGAAAACCAGGGAGCGTCAAAAAGTGGAGGACAGTTGGGCTCCACTCCAAAGAATTCAGGGTCAAAAAAAAAACCAAAAAAGTGATGGCGTCTATGTTTGGGAAAGTAGGGTTTGCTGCTGTGGAATACCCTTTAAAATGGTTCCACCCTTTAATGCAAGGGATTAATTTTAAAATTTTTGGGCCAACGAAGGAACCTGAATGCCAAAAGGCGCTTTAAGCTTCCAAAGGAATCTTGTTCCTGCAAGACAACACCTCCGTCACCTGCACAAAACGACCCCGGCAAAAATGGTGGGCAAGGCTTCCACGGTTGACCATCCCTTTTTCACCAGATCTGCTCCCCCGCCCCTATCCTTTTTTTTCAAACTGAAGAAAAAAACTCAAAGGGGCCCCAAATTTCACACATTTTGATGCCAGGCTGCTAAGGATGATGGTTTTAGGCACAACCAAAAATCCTTCTTTTGAAGGCTTACGAACTTGGAATACCGATTTTTAAAAAGGATTGCACAGTGGAGAGTATGTGGGAAATAAATGTAAAGTTTCATCTTCCTATCTCGTTTCTTTCTGGGTAAAGCCAAAGACTTATCAGCAGCCCCTTGTAGAAGGAAATGGCCAATCCGGAACTTGTTGACTCTCGAGCAGAAAAATGTTGCACTTAAAGCCCCCACTTCACATAAAACTTGGGTTGATGAAAAATTTTGTAAAGCAATGAACAAAGAAGCAAAAGGTTTTGTTACTTGAGACAAATGTGTCCAAGAATAACCAAGGCCAAGGTTAAGGCATTTTTGTTGGTCCACAACTCTGACACATCATGAATGACAAACACTTTGAAGAGCTGCTGATGGGGCCTGAGAAAATTGCTTGGAAATCATTCAAGGATGTTTGCAAGAACTTCTTTTGCAACTATCGAGCACCAAACTACATTAAATTGGTTGACAACCTTTTTGAAGCTTACAAAGCATTCACATTTGGAATTCTTCTCTGCAAATCTTGATGCAGTCAGTGACGAACATGGAGAATGGTTACACTATGATATTGCCACTATGGAAAAGTGTTATCAAGGCTGTTGGAATCCATCAATGCTAGCCGACTATTGCTGGACACTAATACGGGATGCACCGTACAAACGAAAATCAGCAGTAAAACACTTTTGTTTCAGTGGAACTAATCCTGCGGTAACATTTAAATACTTCATAATTAGTAAAACTTAATCTCATGTTTCTCAAAATTTCTACATGATACAGACTACCAGTAATTATATTTCCGCTTAGCTCAAATGGATATATCATAATCAACTCAAATTTTCAAGGAAGAAAAACGTTTAAAAAAATGTGTTGTTCAGTGTAATTGGTATCGTTGTCTCTGTAAAAGTGTAATAATATATATCCTGCATAGTATACAAAAATACTCAGCTCCAAAATTTTCCAGGGGAGGAGAAGTTGGGCAGAGGGAGGCAGAAATAGACCACCATTTACCTAGGGTACCAATATGCATTGTCCCGGCACGCAAAGTGCATGGAAGGAACACCCCTTTAAAGGGGTTTTCTTACCACCGTTACATATGCTGTCAGGACTGAAAACAATTGCTTATCTGTAATCTTGATAGAGATAAGTCGTTTGCTCTGGATGGACTGATCTGTCCATCCATGGTGACATCACTCTCTGCTCTCTCAGCTAATCAAATAACAGAGTTATGGTCAGGGAACCATAGAAATCTGTGTGTACTCATAGCATAAAATGTCTATCTCATGACTAAATTAAAATCTATTGACCAATGTATTTAGAAAAAGTCTTCAATTACCTGTCCCTTCATGTTGAAAGCTAATCTTTGTTGTGACAAAACCCTTTTTACGCTTTGTACACGGTAGTAAACCTAATACATTATATTACCTATATATTATGTTGATAAACGCACACACTGTAACAAACCCTCAGCTGTGTGACAAGAATAAGGACAGCTAGTTGGACAGTGTACTCACATCTGAGAGTTTGTTACAATTGTATTACATCTAGACAATCCTCTGTGAGCTAAACACATCAGCAGTATAAATCTCTGTCCCGCCCTGATAGTTCGCTACAATGTATCAGTGCAGGTAAACTGTGCGTGGATGTTCACATGGCAGAAAAATCCGGGTTGTATCTACTACAGTAATCAAGATTTCTGCAACGGAGTTTATCTTTTGTATGGCAAATTTCCCCACAAATTCGGATGCCGATTTACCACATTCAGTTGGGCTATCCATGTTTTGTATTCTGATATATTGAAAACCACGTGAAGTTTTTCACACTGTAGAAACTATGGCGCAGATTCCCATTAAATATAATAGGATGCTTTTGTGCACAGATTTTGGTGCCAGAAGCATGTGAATTTTGGCTTGGAACCGGTGTGCTCTCTGCACCAGATCCCGCCGTGTGAACATCTGCTATGAGTCTACAGCATAAACTGTTCAGCTCACGGAGAATTGTCTGGACTGGACCAATTGTAACAAACCCTTAGCTGTGAGAAGTATTAAGTCAGAATTCGGCATGTAAACTACAACTCCCAGCATGCCCCAATAACAGCAGGCTTACAGAACATACAGAGGGTTGTAGCTTTGTAATAACTGGAGAGTTGCAGGTCGGGGACCACTGAGCTAAAGCATTTAACTACAGTCATATTCCTTCAAGCTAGAAAATATGGGCTCTGACATGTCCTGGATTACCAGATATTCTGGATTATCCAATATTTTGTTAATTGAAGAAATGTGAGTGTCTATTGTTTTATACGTTCTGTAAGGTTTGCCTGCAAATCAGGGACTTGTGATCATCTCCAGGGATGAGGCGTCCTCTAGTGGTCATGGGAAATAGTGCTTTTAGACTAAACACATCTGAGCCTACTACATCCGCCAATATTTTTTTCTGCATGAATGAAGCTTCTTAATAATTTTTAAAAGGGTCTAAGTCCTGCAAAAACAAAACAGATAAAACATCTCTGAGCCAGGGCCAGAAGGGCTCCTACCACTAGCACAAACATGATGGGTGCTATCTTAGACTCCCAAGAGCCAATACTTCAGTGTATATTACAACCACATCCTGCATAATTTGGTCTACTTGCCACTCAAAGGTCTGGAAAACTTGAGTGATCACCCATTAATTAGTTCCTTGGATTTTAAACAGTGTCCAAATAAAGAAGAACCATTGCACTTAAAAGGGTAAGGCTATGTCCACACAGCACACGAAAACGGTTGCATTTTTAGGTAGTTTTAGTATTTTGAAACTGCTTAAAATCTGACTGTTTATCCAGCCCATAGACTTTAATAGAGAAAACGACCTGTAGTCTACACAGGTCATATTTTTTAAGCTTGTTCTCTGGCACTGGAGGATTTAGGAACATGTTGTATAATTCGCCGGCGTTTTGCATTTTGTTGTCAGTTTCCCATACAATCAATTGTACGGGCTGACGGCAAAAAAACAAGAAATGAGCACGGTTTTTGCAAAAACAGTGACAAAAACCACGGTCATGCACCGAACAAAAACCAACAGTTTTCCAACGGTTTTTGTCCAATGCTGTGTGGACCTAGCCTAAGCATGCCAGGTTATGCAGACATTTTACAATAGTGGATGTCCATGAATTTAACAAGGAGATATTCCATTTAGGACTCTGGGAAAAGATGGTTATAAGCCCTTGGGGTAGAGGAACTGGAATCACAAGACCCCTGAAGGACAGTACGTAAAACACATCTCACTACCACACCTTTCATTTAAGGGGTGTTACCATCTTGCACTTTGAGAGCTTATCCATAACTTATCAAAGTGTAAATGGTGCAGTCCCCAGATAGTCTCAGTACAGATTGGAGAGCTGGTTGTGCTTGGCAACAACTTTCTTTTGTTCTATGGGAGTTTGTGTACAAGTAAGCTGTGTGTTTGTTGTACTCGGAACTCCCATAGAACAGAATGGAGAGTCATGGGCAAACCGGCTTTCCATTCTAAGACGAGACTTTCGGGTCCCCGTTTCTAAAATGCAGGACCTGCACCTATCAGACTTTGATGGCAAAACTTATTGATATGCCAACAAAGTACAAGATGGGAACATCCCTTTGATTGGAATGCTTGCCATTCAGGAGTCTGGGAAAGCCGAACAATGACCAATATATCTTAATCTGTTTCTTTCCTCTCTCATTCCAAAAATGCAAAAAACTTCACTGCACCTCCCACGGGACCTGTCACCCAGCTTTCTGAGCCTACCAAAAGGAAAATTTGCCAATTGATGCAGTGACCAGACAATAGGTACATATGCCATTCAGGACTAAAGAAGATATAGGTCACAAATCCACATCCTGTATAATTTGATCTATAGGCCATTCAGGAATTTTAAAAAGCTAAATAATGATCCTTTAATCTGTTTTATTCCTCTCCATTGCTAAAACTGGCCACCATTGCTCCTTTCAAGAGGCCAGTCACCTGAAATATTTCAATTTATGTAGCATTTAATCAATAGCATAGTGCCATTCAGGACTCTGGGAGAATTGGGTTGACAAGGGTTGGTGAGGAGCTGGAATCACAGCTATATTGGTGGTGGCTCAGCTGTCCAAGTAATGAACAATTATGTGAACAATAGAATAATTATTTGCCAGGATAATCCAGACATGGTGTCACTACGGTTGTGTTTCCTGTGCTTATGAGCCCTTTCTTCCTTCCTCCATAAAATGTTCAAAATATCACAAAATTCAAAACAAAAAAATCATCACCATCTTATTCTACATCTTGGTAAATATCCAGATTATTTTCCTGGAGCACGTACTGTACACACGGCGGTACATCGTGTGTTTTGGAAGTACGCGCTGATCAGCACGTACTTCCAAGGACAAGGGGGAGGCGGCCCCATTCACCCCTACTATCAGCGGCGCGTAAGCAACGCAAAGAAGTGGCCTGGCGATGTGTAATTCATAGCGCATTTTGCCCGTATCAAAGCGCAAATACGCGGCGAAATGCGCGGCACA
This sequence comes from Phyllomedusa bahiana, assembly GCA_025379985.1. Classification (NCBI taxonomy): domain Eukaryota; kingdom Metazoa; phylum Chordata; class Amphibia; order Anura; family Hylidae; genus Phyllomedusa; species Phyllomedusa bahiana. The sequence continues at coordinate 7,961 of JAODAL010014222.1, forward strand.
ATTACACCGTGTGAACATACCCTTAGGGCAATCGTCCTAGCAGTGAAAGTGACCATGGGCCAGTTCCTCCTCCTGTAATCTTAAAGAAGAAGGGGGTTTATGAACTATATAGTCTAGAACTTTGTTGGAGTTGGCAAACATTTTGGTATAAGCCTTGCTGTATACTGCTATTGTCTCTCAGTGCTTGCATTGAAATAAATCCTGGATTTTGTCATCTTCAATTGATATTTGATTTGAAAACCTGATCACATCTGAACCACTATATTAGCGACGACAATATATACAGTTGAAACCAGAAGTTTATATACACTATATAAAAAGACACATATGCATGTTTTTCTCACTATCTGACATGAAATCAGAATAAATCTTACCCGTTTTTGGTCAATTAGGAACCAAAATTATTTATATTTGCCAAATGCCAGAATAATGAGAGAGAGAATTTTTAAGGCATTTTTATTACTTTCTGAAAAGTCAAAAGTTTGCATACACTGGGATTACTGTGCCTAAAAAAAAAATTTGGGACCACCCATATGATGATGTCATGTCTTTGGAAGCTTCTGATAGGTTTATTGGCAACATATGAGTTAATTAGATACACATCTGTGGATGTATTTTACAGCACACCAGAAATACACTGCTTCCGTGTATAACATCATGGGAAAGTCTAAAGAAATCAGTCAAGATATCAGGAAGAGAATTGTGGACTAACAGAAGTCTCGATCATCCGTGGGTGCAATTTCGAGATACCCGAAGGGGCCTCGTTCATATGTACAAACAATTATACATAAGTACAAATAAGATGGGAATGTCCAGCCATCATAGCACTCAGGAAGGAGACAGAGTCTGTGTCTCTGAGATGAACATGCTTTGGTCCGACATGTGCATATCAACCCAAGAACAAAAGCAAAATACCATGTGAAGATGCTAACGGAAGCTGTTAAGGTTGTGTCATTATTCACAGTGAAACGCATACTGCATCAACATGGGCTGAAAGGCCACTCTGCCAGGAAGAGGCCATTATTCCAAAAGAAACATATAAAAGCCAGATTAATGTTTGCAAATGCACACAGGAACAAAGACCTATATTTTTGTAGACATGTCTTGTGGTCTGACGAAACTGTTGAGCTGTTTGGCCATAATGATCATCGTTACGTTTGGAGGAAAAAGGGAGAAGCTTGGAAGCCTAAGAACACCATCCAAACTGTGAAACATGGGGGGCGACAGCATCATGTTGTGGGGTTGTTTTGCTGCAGGAGGGACTGTTGTACTTCAAAAAATAGATGGCAACACGAGGAAAGAAGATTATATGGCAATACTGAAGCTACACTTCAAGAAATCAGCCTGGAAGTTGAAGCTTGGGTGGAAATGGGTCTTCCAAATGACCTGAAGCATACTGCCAAACTGGTTCTAAAGTGGCTTAGGGATAACCCAATCAATGTTTGGAGTGTCCATTACAAAGCCCTGATCTCAATCCTATTGAAAATATATGGGCAAAGCTGAAATGGCAGGTGTGAGCAAGGCGACCTACAAACATGGCTCAGCTACACCAGTTCTGTCAGGAGGAATGGGCCAAAATTTCTACCAACTATTGTGAGAAGCCTGTGGAAGGATATCCAAGACATTTGACCCAAGTCATACAGTTTAAGGTCAATGCTACCGAATACTAATGACATGTATGGAAACTTTTGACTTTGCAATAAAAATGCCTTTAAAAATTCTCTCTCTCCTTATTCTGACATTTGGCAAATATAAATAATTTTGGTAATCCTTATTGACCTAAAATGGGTAAGGTTTATTCTGATTTCATGTCAGATAGTGAGAAAACATGCAGATGTGTCTTTTTATATAGTGTATGTAAACTTCTGGTTTCAGCTGTATATACACACATGCAATAAACCGGTTTATATGTAGTGATATACAAATAATTGTATTTTGTTAGATGAGAATACTGCACTGCGTGACATAACATCTGTACGGGAGAAACTGCCTTCACAAGCATATGTCTCTGTACAGCCAGTGATTGCAACAGCACTGATGCTATGAGGAGCAGAGGGGGCGGGACTTTACAGCTCAGCTGGGAGGAATGAGGCTTTGTGGGAAATGTAGTTTTCATAGAGGTTGCTTAGCAACTGTAGCTCCGCCCAGTGAGGAGAAAGCTCCAACATAGCATTATTTTGTGATTTAACAGAGTCTGTTAGTAGTTTAAATACTGGATTTTGGCATTTATTTACTGCTCATCCTTACTACTCCTATAATATGTGTTCTTATTTTTTCTGGTTTCCCACACAAGCCCAAATTATACATACTCTTAGATACACCAGTTTAGCTGACAGTAACACACATGATAAACTGAGATACACCAGTTTAGCAGAGATGAACACACAATAGGTTTAGATACTCCAGCTCAGTAGACAGTATCACACAAGAGTGAAGAAATCAGGCGATACCTTTTTCAGGCTAACTGAGTACTGTATATTTGATGATGAGCTTTCGAGAGTACTAGCTCTCTTCTTCAGACATGATGTTATACAAGAAACTGAAAATTTACAGACTTTTTATACACAAAAGACATGGACCTTCAAAGAATCTTAGAATTCTTAAAAATAACAAAATGCAATATAAGCAGAGAAGTCATTTACAACAGGTCAAGACATCAACTATCTGGAAACTTGTGAGGCATGGCGGAGGGGTCAGTAAATCTGCGTCTTATCTCGTAGCCATCAGATGTAATTTGTAGCCATCACAGTTCACACATAGTTTGACATAAAGCTGGCATGAATATTTAGCCCATTTTGAAATTTTTGCATTAATTTAAATTCCCACTCCTTTCTCTCCCTCTGCGTCTTAAAGTGTCCCATTAAAACCATAATCTTCAAATCTTCAATGAAATGGTAATCTCTGGAGATGTGTTGTGCCACTGGAAGATCAGTTCTGCTGTTATTAATAGTGAATCTGTGTGAGTTCATGCGCTGGCTGAGTCTCTGCCCTGTTTCCCCACATAGAGGCCTGTGGTCGGACATTGCGCACACATGATCAGATACACCACATTGCTAGACCTGCAGGAAAATGTCCCCCTAATTCTGTGCACCTGTTGGGATTGTGGGACAGATACACTGTCAGTGGTGTAGATGCGCCTGCAGGTCTTGCACCTGTTCTGCAGGCAGGGTGGGGTGCCATTTTCAGTTGGGGCTTTCAGGGCGCTCCGGACAATAATACGCCACAGGTTTGGTGGTTGCCGAAAGGAAAGGAGAGGGGGGACTGGGAATATGTCTTTGAGTCTGTTGTCCCTATGTAGCACAGGTTTGAGTTCCTTGGCAATCTTTCGTAGGATCTCCAGCTGTGGTTTGTAGGTTACAACTAGGGGCACTCGTTCTTCCTTCTAGGTCTCTTTGTATGTAAGTAGACTGTCTCTGTTGATGGCGGCTGTTTTGCTGATTTGATTGTTCGTCACTTTTGGCCTGTATCCCAACTGGAGAAATTTTGTCCTCAGATCCAGGAGGTGTTTGTCCAGGTCTGTCTTGTCAGAGCAAATACGATTGTACTGTATAGCCTGGCTGTATATAATGAATTGTTTTGTGTGCGTGCGGTGGAAGCTGTCGTTTCTGAGGTAGGCCGTTCTGTCTGTGGGTTTGTGGTATACTGATGTGAGTAGCCGGTGGTCTTTGATGTGTATTGTAGTATCCAGAAAGTGGATTTTGCTATCTGAATAGGTAAGTTTAAGGTTGATGGTGGGGTGGAAGTTATTGAAGTCATTATGGAATTTAAGTAGGGCCTCCTCGCCCGCAGTCCAGATGACAAGGATATCATCGATGTAACGGAGGTACATCATGGTTTGGTGGCGCATGTGGATAGATACGCTCCTTCCAGTTCAGCCATTAAGAGATTTGCATACTGGGGTGCACGTCTGGACCCCATTGAAGTTCCCATTCGCTGTAGATATAGGTCCTCTCCAAAGGTGAAATAGTTGTGGCTGAGTATCACAGTATCACACAAGATAAGTTTTGGTACACCGGCTCAGCAGACAGTATTATACGTGATAGGATTAGATACACCGGCTCAGCAGACAGTATCATACGTGACAGGGATAGATACACCGGCTCAGCAGACAGTATTATACGTGACAGGGTTAGATACACCGTCTCAGCAGACAGTATCATATGTGACAGGGTTAGATACTCCGGCTCAGCAGACAGTATTATACGTGATAGGGTTAGATACTCCGGCTCAGCAGACAGTATCATACGTGATAGGGTTAGATACACCGGCTCAGCAGACAGTATCATACGTGATAGGGTTAGATACTCCAGCTCAGCAGACAGTATCATACGTGATAGGGTTAGATACACCGGCTCAGTAGACAGTATCACACGTGATAAGGTTAGATACACCGGCTCAGCAGACAGTATTATACGTGATAGGTTTAGCTACACTGGCTCAGCAGACAGTATTATACGTGATAGGGTTAGATACAGCGGCTCAAAAGACAGTATTATACGTGATGAGGTTAGATACTCCGGCTCAGCAGACAGTATCATACGTGTTAGGGTTAGATACACCGGCTCAGTAGACAGTATCACACGTGATAAGGTGAGATACACGGCTCAGCAGACAGTATTATACGTGATAGGGTTAGCTACACTGGCTCAGCAGACAGTATTATACGTGATAGGGTTAGCTACACCGGCTCAGCAGACAGTATTATACATGATAAGGTTAGATACACTGGCTCAGCAGACAGTATTATACATGATAGGGTTAGATACACCGGCTTAGCAGACACTATTATACATGAGAGGGTTAGATACACCGGCTCAGCAGACAGTATTATACGTGATAGGGTTAGATACACTGGCTCAGCAGACAGTATTATACGTGATAGGGTTAGATACACCGGCTCAGCAGACAGTATCATGCGTGACAGGGTTAGATAGACCGGCTCAGCAGACAGTATTATACCTAATAGGGTTAGATACACCGGCTCAGCAGACAGTATCATACGTGACAGGGTTAGATACTCCGGCTCAGCAGACAGTATCATACGTGATAGGGTTAGATACACCGGCTCAGTGTATCTAACATGATAGGGTTAGATAAACTGGCTCAGCAGACAGTATCACATGATAGGCTTTGATATGCTGGCTCTGTAGACAGTATCACACATGATAGGATTAGATTCCCTGGCACAGCAGAGAGGGTCACATATGATAAGCTTAGATACAACAGATCAGCAGACAGTATCTGAAATGATAGATCAGAAGATGGTAATACACAGGACAGGATTAGGTAGACTAGCTCAGCAGCAGGGACAGACTGGGAATAAAAATCAGCCCTGGCACTAAGCCCCCACCAGCACACATAAAATATACTCTTAAAAAATTTCCCTTGTTCTCGCACCTCTCCACTTTCTAAAATAAACTACACTATAAATGTGCTTTCACAAGGAGCTTTTTTGGTGCATTTTTTATGTGTTTTTGTTACGTTTTTGTGCAGAAAGGCAGAGCAGGTAATGCTGTACATTTCTGCACAAAACAATGCATCAAAAGATGCACCAAAACCACTCCGTGTGAAAGCAGCCTACACACAAGCAAGAGAGAAAAAGTGGTGCAGAGAAACCCCTCATCACAGAGTCAGGTGTGCACTTGCTTTACAATCAGGGACAAGCCCACACTGACACTATACAAGAACCAGCATAACCTACAACCCCACCAATCAGATCACCAGTAGTCAGGTCACCATCACATGAATACAGCACTGATTCAACACAGAAGTAAATGACCCCTGACAGCAGGACTCACAGGAACTCACCCTTTTGATGTGAGTTGTTCTCTTCTCCTTTTCTTCTTTCTCTGTCCGTACAGCATGCAATGTCTTCTTCTCCCGGTCACTACTCGTCCCTGTAGAATTTACCACAAATACGTTTTAGGCTCCTCTCTCTTCCAGCACTTTCCTATCAATTCCCCAAACAGCACATGTTAGACCCTAAAAATTTGAAATTAAAAAATGTCAGATAAGTAGCATGTAAATAGTAACCCCTAATAGTGTAGAACAGGGCCTACCCCCTTTAAATAGCCAGGTAGCAAGGCTGACCCCAGTAACTAGCCAGGTAGCTGGGCTGCCCCCAGTAATCACCAGTCTGGGCTGCCCCCAGTAATCAGCCAGGTAGCTGGGCTCCCCCAGTAATCAGCCAGGGAGCTGGGCTGCCCACAGTAATCAGCCAGGTACTGGGCTGCCCCCAGTAATCAACCAGGGAGCTGGGCTGCCCCATAATCACCAGGTAGCTGGGCTGCCCCCAGTAATTAGCCAGGGAGGGCCATAATTAAGATGTAGGCCAGTAATTAAGCCAGGTAGGCCAAAGGGGGAGTAATTACAGTCAGGGCCAGTAGTAAACCAGGCTGGGCCAGTAAGTAGGGAGGGAAGGCCACTTATAGGTAGGCAGGGCCATAAAGGCAGGCTGGCCACTTATAGTAGGCAGGGGCAGTATATAGGTAGGCAGGAACAGTAGATAGGTAGACAGGGGCAGTATATAGCCAGACAGGGCCACTTATAGGTAGGCAGGGGCAGTATATAGCCAGACAGGGGCACTTAGAGGCAGACAGGGGCAGTATATAGCCAGGCAGGGGGACTTCGTGGTAGGCAGGGCCAGTATATAGCCAGGCGGGGCCCCTTGGAGGTAGGCAGGGCCAGTATATAGCCAGGCAGGGGCACTTAGAGGTAGGCAGGGGCAGTATATAGCCAGGCAGGGGCACTTAGTGGTAGGCAGGGCCAGTATATAGCCAGGCAGGGCCACTTAGAGGTAGGCAGGTGCACTTAGTGGTAGGCAGGGCCAGTATATAGTCAGGCAGGGGCACTTAGTGGTAGGCAGGGCCAGTATATAGCCAGGCAGGGGCACTTAGAGGTAGGCAGGGCCAGTATATAGCCAGGCAGGGGCACTTAGTGTTAGGCAGGGGCAGTATATAGCCAGGCAGGGGCACTTAGTGGTAGCAGGGCCAGTAAGAGTTTTAAAAAAATAAATAAAACTCTTACTCACCTGGGTTCCCCCCTCTTTTCCACATCCACCCAACGGGCCCCCCTCCCAGCGAATGGGGGTGGAGCAGGCCCGATTAAATCATTTAAAAACCGCGCTTCCCCGCCCTCCTGGGAGCTGAAAAACAGATCAAAGATCCCCGTTCACCTCAGCCCTGCTTGCACCCGGTGCAGGGGCCGGGGCCCTAAAAGGGGCCCTGCCTAGTCTGTTTACCCCCAAGCATTCCTTTGGGGAAAGGGGGGGCCCGTCTCCCCCCGCCAAAAGGGGGGCCCGGGCCCCCTTCTATCCCTAAGGGGGTTTCCGGGCCTCCAGCCCAAAATTTTTGACATATGATAAAGGTTTCCAAATACTCAGCAAAAATATCAATAAAATAACTTAAATACAGTAAACCCACGGATAAGTACCCACAAGAAAATTTAAATTTCACTGATTAAATAACCCGCAAAGCAAGGAAATTTTACCCCATCATTTTAATACATTACACAATCACAGACAATATCAGAAATAAAATTTGGGTTAATAAAACTAACTCCAACATATCAATAAAAAATTTTAAAAAAGAAATCCCTTTCCCTCTGCCTCATGTTTTTCTTACCCCCCTTCCCCTTTACATTTTTTAAAAAAGGGTAGTTCCACCCATGTTTTTTTCCCCACTCTTTTCTTCAAAGGTTTTTTTTTTTAAAGACCCTGCTCTAAATACAGTTGGGTAAAAGTTTTTAACCCCCGAACTTTTTTTTAATTTTAAACAATTTCAAACCCAAAAAACTTTGGTTTTTTTCACACGTTTTTGGGGTCCATTTTGGATTTCCGGGTTTTTGGGTCCAAAATCCCCATCAAAGACCCCGTCTTTGATCCCCAAAATAAACCAACACCACGGGTTTTTTGGGTATGTGTTTGCACAAAACGAACCAAAAAAAAAGTTTTTTAAAAAGGGCTCCTTCTGCGCCTTTTACCAAAAAATTGAAATTCAATTCTTAACGGGTCCAAAAAACCCAAGGAAAAAGTCAAACGGGGATCACAAATGGGAACGCAAATTTCGGGTTTTCCAATTTCAACATTAAAAAAACACTGCTATTTATTAAAAACTTTTGGGGGCCCTTTTTTCCCACAACGGGGTCCAAAAAACGCATCTAATTCGATTTTTCACTTGGGCTCAAAACCGGGGTGAACATAAACCCCTTAAAAAAATTTTTATTAAATTTTAGGGGAAAAACAAACACAAAAGGGACTTTAAATGACCTCAATTTTAAAAAATTTCCCCACAGGGAAGGGCCCGAACGTTTTTTGCATAAAGGGGTTTAAAAGGGAAAAATTTTAAACAATTTTCACAAAGGATAATTTTCTAGATTTTTTGGCTTTTTTGTCAAAAAATTTTTTTTTGACTACCTTTTTTTCGAAACCTTTTCCGGGAAATGAAAAATGTTTCCCCCATTAAATTTGGGTGCATAGTTGGATCTTTTCCATTAAAAACCCCAAAATTTTCTAAGGTCTTTTTTAAAAAACTATTTTTTACATATGTACTTTTTCACATATCCTTTTTTTTTTTTGGGGTTTAGATTTTTTTTTAAAATTTTTTTCGCGGGCCCGGTGGGTTAAAAAAATTTAAATATAAATTTCTTTTAAAAATGTAGTAAACCCTTTTTTTTATTAATTTTTGGGTTTAAAAAAGGTTAGGTATATTTAATTTTTACTTTTGAAATTTTTAAAATATATCATCAAAATGCTAATGAGTTAGCTGTATAAGGTACTCCCCTTCCCCTCCTATCTTTTAAAAAAGGGGCACGCTCCTTAAACTCGCAAAAGATTTGCAAAGGGAAACTGCTAACCCACTATCCTCAGACCTAAAATGGCAAAAATTTTTTCCTTTTGAATGGAAATGCCATAAACATAAATAAGATGTTTTGCTACTTTAGTACTGCAATATTTTTATACTATTGGTGAAGTGGGTTTTTTTAAAATATAAAAAATGAAATAGAAAAATTTTAATTGCATTAAATTTGCCCCCAAATTTTTTACTTTTTTTACTCACAAATAGTTTTTGGGAAGCAACTCCAAAAAGGCTTTTTAACCCTTTTAGTAAAAAATAATTTTAAAAAAAGTCCATGTATTCAAGGGAAAACCCAAAAATGCACATCACTCGTACCCACCATCCCCTCCGAAGCAAGGTGGGGGCACCCAACCCTGTTTGGAGATGCCTTTCATTTTCAAAAACTGGGCCCGAAATGATGGGAAAAAAGGGTGGCTAAATTTCAGGGGGGTCCCCGGGGGAAAAAAAGTTAACTAAAAAAAGACTTTAAAACTTCCTATTCCCCCTTCCCCCCACAACAATCCAAAAAAACCAAAACTACAATGGGAAAGGTTTACAACACAGCAAAACTCATGGTTTTTTTTAAAAAATTTGGGCCATAAAGTCCAATACCCTCCGATGAATGAATGTTGCCGGCAAACCTATAAAAATTTTTTTCAAAATCCTTCCCCAAAATTTTCAAAGAACCTGGGCCCCAAATTTTCCCCTCCATCATCGCCCCTTCAGACAAATTGGGTTCCAGTGGGGCAATAGTTATTTTAAACCATACTCCCGGCCTCTAGGGTTTAAAAAAAAAAGAGCCTTTTACCCGTTCGGGGGGGGCCTCCCCTGGGGGAATCAAGGGCAAGCTGCTGGGATATCGCCCGCTACTCCGGGCAACCTCATCTCTTTTAACCAACCAAAAAAAGAACCCTTCGTTTTAAACAGGAATTTGACTTAACCATTTGGGTAAAGTAATCCCCCCCCGCATCCCTTTCCCCATCTCACCATTTTTCCACATCCCATTACCTGTCCCTGTTTAAATACAGGGGAAAGTTTTTTCAACAGAGGAGAACCCCCTGCCCTTTCCTATAAATGTGGCAATTACTGACAAAAAAAAAATACCCATTCCCCAATTTTATCGGGAAAACTCCAGTCCTAGGGGCCCGGGGAAGGCAATCCAGACAAGGGCAACCTTCCCCAAAGCTGACCCCCGCTTTTACTCCAACACCTCCCTCTGGCCTTTTAATTCCCCTCCTTCCCGGGCTCTGGGGCCCATGAAAAAAATTTTTTTCAAAATTTTTTTTTTTTCCATTTCGCCTGCCTGTTACTCAACTTGACAAGCCTCTGAAGATATCTTCCAATAATGAGGAGGTCCTAAAGGGCTCTGTTCTGTCCTGAACCACTGAATCTACAGGGCCGTCGCATAAGAATTAAATTACATTTCACATTCTACCACGTTCCTCTTCAGCAGTTCCCCTGTGTCTTCCGTGGTTGCCATTTTACGCCCCAGTGTTGGACTGGAAAAGGGGTGAGGTCACCCACTGGGGTCAACAATATCATTCATGCTGCCTCAAGTCTTCCTATCTGGTGCAACCTGCTTCTCCACCTACACTCTCGGCCCTGCTTCATGTCTTCCGCTTCCGTACCAAGTATTCATGAGAAGCAAGCAAAGACCCTTCCGCAACATCAGTCCAATGACTGCATTGGCAAGACATCCTCTCCCACTGATGTTGGTCTACACTCCTGCCCGCTTCTCCCTCTGTCGATTGCCTCCGGTGTTTAAGCTGTGGACCCCCAAGTGCATGACGTTTCCCACATCATCAAGCCTGACACAAATGACCACAGACACATTTTTGTCAGCGTTCTCTGCGCCGACCACCCTGCCAGCAGCTGTTCACGTCTTCTTGCTCACATCCTCTGCCTATGACCAGCGCACACATATCCCTGCCATACAGCATGCGTGCACCGGCTTTCTGAGATTTAAAGGGCCAGCACATTATTACCTCTTCAATGGCTGGTCATGGTCATGGTTCACATCCCAGTCTCTGCTCTGGACCGCGGACGTGCAAGTATTCTCGTCCCTGCTGCTGTGCCTTCTGATAGCATGTACTCACCTGTCTTCGTCCTGCTCTGGCCCGAGATCCTGCCGGCGCATACATGTGCCCTGCCTAGGGTGTGCGCTTGCCCGCTCGCCAGAATTTAAAGACACAGTACCGTAATTGCCCAGCCAATGTTTATTGACCACCTGGGAAACATTGATCAAGACTTCTGGTTGCTGGTTGTTATTGGTGTCCTGCCACCAGTGTCCTGTTACCAGTGTCACCTACGTTTATCGTTATTGCTGTTACTTGCCGCTACGCAAGTCTGTTACCTGTCTGGGACTCGGTTAACTGTCTACGGCTACACCTGTTATGACCTGTTACCTCTGCCCATTCCCACTATCCTATGACAGGCACTTCTGCTGTCACAGTGAGCAGCCACGTCAGGGGTAGCGACCTGGGGTTTTCCCGCTGCTACATCCGTCTGGCCCTGAGGCAGGCACTGGTGGAGACCAGGGGCTCCTTAGACTCTGGTCCCTGGTGTTGCCTGCATCTATACCATCATTGCTCGCGTTGCCCTGGAGGATCCACATACCCAGTGTCCACCGTGACAGTACGAACTGACCCGTTATCCATAAAAGTCACCTTCTGCTCCCTAGGGAACTTCCTCCCTGCAACCTGTGAAAGATTATTGGTGTTTCTGTGCTTGTTTGTGCTTTGTACTTGTTGTTGCATATCCTGGTTATGACCCCGTGCTATTGGACTTCTGACTACGCTTTGCCTGTTGCTTGCCTTCCGCAGCCAAGTCCACTCCGCCTTGTGGTGGGCTCTGGTGAAAACTGCAGTGCTCTTTAGACTTTGCTCTCCTGCATGGTCAATGTCATCTCTGGCAATGACCCAGCTGATCCACCACCAGCAACTGTGACAATAACTGTTGTATTATTTCATTTTCCCTGTACTATGACATCACTGTGTGCATCATGCCAGTGCTGTGACATCAAAGGGCCCAGTTATCTATGAACCATGGCATGACTTTCTGTATTACAAGGAATCAGCAGTGAATGACAAGAGGTTTACACCTCAGCTACTGCAGAAACTCTTAATGAGGGATAAAAAAGAGCTTCATGTCAATCAACTAGGGAGCCATGTACCAGTTTAAGATGATGAATATTCTAAGTAACAACGTACTGTGAATTTTACAATAATATAGACTATAAACATACAAATTCCCTTTGTTGCCCATAGCAACCAATCAGAGCGCCCCTTTCATTCTTCCAGAGCACTATATGAAATGAAAGGAGAGCTCTGATTGGTTGCTATGGGCAACAAAGTGAGTATTATGCTATGTTCACACGGCTTATTTCGGGGCGTATTTACGGACGTATTTACGTCCGAAAATACGTCCCGAAATACGTTTCAAATACGTGTCACAAAGTGTGGCGCGTATTTCGCGTCGTAAATACAATCCCCATTCTTTACTATGGGGATTTACGTTGCGAAATACGCCTCAATAAGTGACAGGGGGACTTAATTTTACGATCGTATTTACGGACGTATTTACACCCGCAAATACATTGCGAAAATACGCCTCGTGTGAACGACGAGGCGTATTTTATATTGGAATCAATGCTAATCTAATTGGTCATTATTTGAAACGTATTTGCGGACGTATTTACGTCCGTAAATACGCCCCGAAATAAGGCGTGTGAACATAGCCTTAGACCTAGACAGTTTTCGTACATGTGGCCCATTGTGTAAAGTAATAATCTGATTATTTATAGGAGGGGTACAATCTGCGACATATTTATTTTACATTATAATGTGATGTTGCATTCATCGTTATTAGTATTTTTGTGTATTCTTATAACAATCCCCTTTCATTGTAACAGCAAGAAATTATTTTCTATAAATAGCTCCCATAAATTAGATTAAAACTAATCAGATCAAAAAGGCTGCTGACATTTTATGACATTCTGATTGAGCAATTTCAAGCTGACTTGCCAAGTTGATGTCCTCCATCCTCAACATGAAGAAAGCATCCCTACCGACCTTCTCCAGGTTGTCATGGAGGATCATGTGGCTTCCTGGTTGTCTGTTACAATACCTATAGGCTTGCAGGCAGACAGGTTCTCAGTGATTTCTACCCTGCAGGTAAGATAACAAAATAACTGGTTTAGTATTTGAGAAGGCGGAAAGGCATGCTCCCATTCTTACAGCAATAGACCTGAATCCTAGTACTGTAAACACAAGCAAATCCCAGCAGGCAGGAATGTAACCACATGTTGTCTGTGGTTTACACAGAAGAATAAAAAGAGGAAGACGTCAATTGTGATTCACTGGTTTTGATTGTGTAATAAAATGAATCCTGCATCTTCTGCAGTCAATTGCCATTTTGCACCCTGGCTCAGAACAGCAAAACCCTATGAGCCGCTTATCATTATTTCCAGCTTCAGCTGCACTGTACGCAGATTAGAATCTCTCACATCAGTCCCAAGTAATATTCACAATCAAATCAAGTCTCTATTTTTTCTCCGATTGCCTATCTGCTTGAATGTACTTCTCCCTATTGTAATAGTCACATCAGACTACATCCAGTCAGCTGGGATGTTTAGCATTTTCCTCCCTATGACTCCTAAGCAGTGTCAGACTGGGGTGCCTAGGGTCCACAGGTAGAGTTAACTCTAGGGGCCCACCAATTGAGTTTTTATGGGCACACACTACAGCAACTGTAAATTACTGTACATGCCTCTTCTGGGAATGTATACGGAGTTAAAAAAACAACTTTAGGTCTACCATGCTCAGGGGCAATTGTAAAATACCTTCGGATTCTGATATAGAATCCAACCAGTATTTCACAATCGGTTACCGCGGTTTTTGGAGCGAATTTTGCTATCGGATTTCAGCCAGCCCATTAACATTAAACTGTACTATAATCCACAGTAATACAGCAGATTACAGAACATGCTCTAAGTTTTTTTTCCAAGACCGGCAATTTTGAAATTCAACAATAAAAATCAGTGTATATATATAATTATATTATATATATATATATATATATATATATATATATATATAATTCTACTATAGTCTACACAGCTCCGATATATATATATATTATATATATATATATATATATATATATATATATATATATATATATATATATATATAGTATAATTCTCAAAGCTTATAACATCAAACTTCATAATATAACAGCAATAAAAACCTGGAGGTACATGGTATGCATAGTCCTTCCTTTCCACTCCAGAGCCAATCCTAAATGAGTCCTCAGGTATGACTGCCAGGACTCCAACAGAGCTGATGCACACATCGCCTTGCGACGTTTCAGAAATTAAATTCATTCAATGTACCTCCAGGTTTTTATTGCTGTTATATTATGAAGTTTGATGTTATAAACTTTGAGAATTATATAAAGTTTTGAAAAAATATATTTTTCTTCCCTCGATGGTGTATATGATTGAAGATGGTCTTTTGTAGCATCCTCATATTTTATGGCCACCCATTCATCATAGGCACCATGACTGTCCATGTTGTATAAAAAAAAATAATATAATGCTTTAGGGGCCTCATTGCAACAAAAAAATGTATACTTATCTACCTACCGCAAGAGGTTGTGGTGTTGGAGTCATTAAAAAAGTTCAATAAGGGGTAAGGTACCTTTCTTGAAATATATAATATTATGGAACTAGATTCTGGAGATAGGATATTGCTCTGGGGAGTTATTCGAATTGCCATGTTTAAAGGGAATTTTTTCTCTAGTATAAGGCATTTGGCATCTGCCTCATATGAGTTTTGCCTTCCTCTGGATCAACACTGTTACAGTTTGGACATGAGAGAGCTATGTCTTTTCCCAACCCTATCTACCATGTTACTGGCAGCCAACTGGCTTGCTTATATTACACATTATCTTCTTTAAAAAAATGCCCCTATATAGTAACTCTGCAGCTGTTTACTGAAAAGATCATTTTAAATAACCTTTTCTGATCCTGATGCAGTATTAGGAAAACTTCTATGAACCATTCCTGGATGACCATTGTATGTTGGTTTTTTTTGTTGTTTGTATTTATTTGCAATTAAAATTTCCAAACAAACACTCCTAAGGGCTTGTTCACACGACGTTTTTGATCCTTTTTACGGATCCGTTTTTGAGAAGTGAAAAGCGCATCCGGAAAGCGGATCTGAAAAACGCAACAGTTGACACTTTATTTGGATCCGTATTGTATGCTTTTTCACTTACGTTTTACGGATCCGCTTTCCAGATACGTTTTGAGGAGATCTCTCGCTCATCCCATCCATCCCCCTGCAGCACCTCACCTCCCCAGCCAGCCATCCATCCATCCATCCATCCCCCTGCAGCACCTCACCTCCCCAGCCAGCCATCCATCCCCCTGCAGCACCTCACCTCCCCAGCCAGCCATCCACCCCCCTGCAGCACCTCACCTCCCCAGCCAGCCATCCATCATCCCCCTGCAGCACCACCTCACCTGTCCATCCCGCCGATCCCACCGCCGTCCCCGTCGTCCAGCCGCCGCCGCGCCCCGCCGATGCCCCGTCCGTCCGTCCAGCCGCCGCCGCCCACCGCCGATGCCCCATCCGGCCGCCGCTCACCGCCGATGCCCCGTCCGTCCAGCCGTCGCCGCTCACCGCTGATGCCCCGTCCGGCCGCCAACTGCGCTTTTCGCATCCGCTTTCAGGATGCAAAGCACAGCTGATATGTACCGGAGTGTGGAGCGCTTTTGGACAGATGCCAAAAGCGGACTCCATTATCTCCTATGGACTTTCACTTGCGTAAACCGCAATAAGAATTGACATGTCAATTCTTAAAGCGGATGCGAAAAGCGCAGTGCAGGAGAGCTCTCAAAAGCGCATCGCCAATCTCCCGTGAGAACAGCGATGCGCTTTTGCCATTCAACTCAATGTTAATCACACTGAAAATTGTTAGATCCGTTTTGCGGATCCGTAAAACGGATCCGTAAAACGGATCACGAAAACGTCGTGTGAACAAGCCCTAACAGGGAGGCAAAATAAGGAGGGAGAAGGAGGGGAGGGAAGAGGGTAAAAAGGGTAAAGTGTGGAAGCGGGCATGGGTAAGACCCATACCACAGTGGAAAGTCTCTCATGGATCGTTGTCCACCTGGGGTTTTCCACAGCAATGTATATAAGATGTGTGATTCATGGATATGCCATGGGTGAAGTCCCTTTTGAGTCCAATAAGTATTGACCAGGTGTGTAATTAGCTGCGTTCTCGCATGGTGTGCATCAGTGAGACGGCCGAAAATGAGCACAATTGTGCTCTATTGAAAACCCGTGCAGCAGTCCCCACTGCACGGGTTTTCCGCCCGGCGGTTTTGCCGCCCGGCGGTTTTGCCGCCCGCGGTCCGCTCAAAAAACATTGAGCATGTTCATTCTTCTGTCTGGTTTCCAGACGGAATATGAACACCTCAATGGGAGGGCTTTTCTACGCTCATTGCGGAGAAAAGCCGTCACCCCTGCAGCCATGGGGACGACCGCAAAACAGGGCAAATACCGGCCGGCTATTTGTCCTGTGCCGTGGGAACGCAGCCTTATGCCCCAGACCTGAAAAGGCCTTAATGACCAGCAAAATGTAGTAGTTTTTGCCTCCCGGCATTTCAACAGTTGTAACATTTTTATTTTGTTAATGACGCAGCTGTTTGAGGACTTGTTTCATGTGGAAGAAGTTGTACTTTTCGGGGGCATAGTTTGAGTTTACATATAAATTAATGCAGATTTTTTTTATTATCTTACACCATTCACATTTTACACTAAATAACCGGTTAGATTAATTCTACAGGTTATTATGGTCGTGTGGATACCTAATATGTGTATTTTTTTCTTTATGTAATGTATGCATAATTATTTTTTATTACATTTTTGATTTTGATTTTTTTTCCACACTTTTTATGTTTATTACTTTTTTATCACATCAAGGGATAGCTATAGTACATTTTTTTTTTGCACTTGAGGAGACATGTATGATCGGGTTTCTCACCCTATTCTGCTGCCAAATGCGCCAAAGTGAGCAGTCTACGATGTCTAATGCACCTAATGAATGTGTTAGGCGCATTGTTCCTAAGACTCGACACTTTAATGCGCCTAACATGAGGGGGCGTTCTGGAGGCGTGGCGCACCACACGTAGTATTAGACACATATATGAATGTGGTTCGGCAAAACTAGACGTATTACTGCTCGAACAGGCAGACCTATTTCAATATGGTCTGCCTGAGGAGTTGGAGTGGAGCTAGATTTGCTGCTAGGGTATGTTCACATGGCGTCTTGCGTCCGTGTGAACATCCGCTTTTCTGATGCGTCTCTGGGACCGACAAAAAGGACCCAGAGACGCATCTAACATTTAGCAGTGAGTTTATCACTGGCGGCAATGACAGACACGCAGCGGCGTTCACATGAGAGATCGCCACTGCGTGTTTGCATCACGCCTGTTGGGACCTCAAAGAGACATCCTCTATGCCAAGAGGAAAGAATGTTTCTGCATAGACATAGAAAAGGATTCTTTACTGTAAGAGCAGTGAGACTGTGGAACTCTGCCAGAATCATGGTGAATTCACTAACAGAGTTCAAAAAGGGTCTGGATGTACTTGTAGAATGCACTAATATAACAAGTTATAGTGTCTAGGATTCTGGAGAAGGGTCGTTGATCCAGGGATTTATTCTGATTGCCAGATTAAAGTAAGTAATTTTTTCCCTAGAATGAGGACAATTTGCTTTTACCTCATAGGGGTTTTTGCCTTCCTCTGAATTAACACTTTAGCACAATAGGCTGAAGTGGATGGATCTCTGTTTTTTTTGGCCTTTAAAACTATGTAACCCTGCATGCACGGCCACCTCTCTGTTTCCTGCAGCCAGCTAAGACCATATCGGGAACAAAAGCAGAGTGATAAAAAAGAACCTGCTTGGGAACTCTTGGGTGTAAACCAGCTGACCCCAGAGCCATGTTCACATTTAGTTTATTTAGAGGGGTTGTCCATGTCTTGTTTCTTAAATAAATGTAAGCAGGTGCCGTCATAAAATATAGGGCATCTTGCCACTCACTGCTGATCCAGCTGCTGCTGGCTGGGTCTCCTTCAGTCTTCTGTTTATACCTGACAGCTGCGGGCAGCTCATCGATGAGGAAGAAACGGATTAGTGATGTCAGGTAATGGCATGTGACCGCTGCAGTTATTAGCAGTGGTCACACGCCAGCCACAACAGACTCTGACAGTTGCAGTACTCGAACAACAGTGCGTGGTAAGGTGAGCATGTATTTTCCTATTTTATCACAGCAGAAGCAATTACACTTCTGTAAAGAAAACACTGACAACCCCTTTAACTTAATGTACATTCAGACTATTAAAGGGGTTGCACCATCATGAAGGTTACACACAAAACATTATGTAACATTTAGGTCAGTTAAATGATATATGTGTCAGATATAAAATAACCCTCCCATCACCTATTGCCCTTGACCCTATATCCCACTCCTCCACTCTTCATTTCATCAGCATTTATGGCAGTACAATGCGAAATACGGGGCGAGATACGTCCCAGTTTAAGCCGTGTGAACATAGCCTTACAGTTCATACCACCCCCTGCACTCTTGTGGCAGTTAGTAGCTCTGTGAGGCTCTCAGTAGTATAAACTGGGCATACTCGACCAGAAAAGAGAAAAAGCTTCAAATGGTCGTAACTACTAGCAACAAGGAATAGAAGTTACCTCAACCAGGCTAGGTAGGTAGGAGTGTTATATAATAAGTACATATATTTGCAAAGTTTGCTATTTTGGCAATATCTGTACAATGGAATATAATTTATCCCTTTAAATGGGTTTTCTCACCATACTGTTTCACAGATCCACATGTAGCTTTAGACTCATACTTCCTAGTTAGGCTGTGGGTGTTTGTTTTGTTTTTTTTCTTACAGCTATGATTGGCATGTCAGCTCTGCTATTCCTAACTGATCCTGTTACAGTGACATGAGTGCAAGAGGTTTATAATATGTAGTGCACAAGGCTACAGAGCTCTAAGGGTATGTTCACACGGGCAAATTTCGGAGGCATTTTGCATCGTATTTGCACTCTAATATGAGCGAGAGGCTCGCTGAAATTACAGTAATCCATAGCTCTCATAGAGAACTATTGATTACACCTCCTCTCCCTGCTCGTACGATACGATCGTATTGTACGAGCGGGGAGATAAGTGACATGTCAATTATTTGCGGCGAATATGCGCCGCGAGTAATGCAAGTCAATGGGGCTGGCGGGCTGACGCCCACCCCTCTCGCGCCGCGGGAGGATGCGCGTATCAGTGCAACTCCCAAATCACTCGGCGTAATTGCAGCCGTACTGTACGCGCTGCAATTACGCCGTGTGAACATAATTACAACTTGTCATTAACTTAGAATAAATAGGCTCCTATGCTAGAAATAAGACTCAGCTAAGAGTGACTTATCATGACAGCTGCTTGAAGCAATGACAGAAGAGAGAGAAGAGAGAGGGGGTCGGTAACGAACAGAAAGTTGTGTACACTAGCAGTAGATAAAACTCAAAGTAAAATCAGAACAGCAATGTATTTGGTAGTTTTTCTTTTATCTTTGCCTACATGTTAAAAGCTAATAACTGTAGAAAACCCTTTAATTATTTTTATTTTATTTATTTATAAAGCACTGTTATATTCCACAGTATATTACTTGGTGTATTAACAGCACTGGCCCCACCTATATACTTTCTTTTCCTTTGTATATACAGAAACCCATTTAGTAGCTCTGTCCTCTTTTGATCCCCAGTGACCTATTATTAGGGGGTCATACATGATCTGATTATGTTCAAATTCCACAGCTGATTTGTATTTTTTTGACACATATTATTCCTTTAGGCTATGTTCACACGGCTTATTGCCGACGTAATTGCGGGGACGGATTTCGCCCCGCAATTACGCAGGCTGCCATGCAGTGGGGGTGTGGGGGCGGCAACTCGCCGGCCCCATAGACATTCATTATTCACGGCGCTTACACGCCGTAAATAATGTGCATGTCACTTTCTCCCCCCTCGGCGGATTCGGCCAGCGTGGAGGAGAGACGTAATCCATAGTTCTCTATGAGAACTGTGGATTACCATAATGCCTCGGACTGATTTCAGCCGTATTGGAGCGCAAATACGGCGCTCAATACGGCTTAAATCAGTCCCAAAATAAGCCGTGTGAACGAGCCCTTAGGCCGTGTTCACACGGCTTATTCAAGCCGTAATTGCGGGACGGATCCCGCCCGCAATACAGCTTGAATAAGGGGTGGGGCCGGGGGCGCTGCTCTCCGGCCCCATAGACAATGCATTATTTACGGTGCGTACACGGCGTAAATAATGTGCATGTCACTTTCTCCCCCTGCGGCGGATTTGCCGAGCGGGGAGGAGCGACGGAATCCACTGTTCTCTATGAGAGCAGTGGATTACCGTAATGACTCCGACGGATTGGAGCTGTACTGAAGCGCAAATCCGGCGCGGAGTACGGCGCCAATCCGTGCCCAAATAAGCCGTGTGAACATTGCCTAACGGTTAAATCAGTTTTTATAGACTTGTTGACATAACAAAGGTAAACATATGCAAAATACTATTAGATCTTTAGGAGGTAGAATAGATAAACAGCATTGAAGTAGATACATACAAAGTATCATATGCATACATTTCAATTATAGCAATATGTCTAATGTCAACAGCTAAAAAAAAAAAGAAAGATTAAGGATAATGACATGCAGGAATAGACTAGGGAAACAACATAAGAAAAGAATGAGAGGAAAAATAGTTAAATCTTCTCAAAACAAGGAAGGTAAGGCTGTAGATAATAGTAGATTAATGAATGTGATGACTATAGTGTATTGGACTTCAACCATCTGGACAACTTTCCATAATCCCTAAAGCCCTTCCAGGGCTGTCATACATCAATATCAACAGAAATAGCTGGAAGTTGTCCATTCTCATGATATAATTTAAGTGCTCAAAGAATGCTCCTAGTGGAGGAGGACCAAGCCTTTTCCAATGAACCACTGTGGTCCGACGAGCAGCAGCCATGATGTGTCTGAGGAGCCCGTTTTTAACTCTAGATATAGAATCTGGTATTCAGAACAGTAGCTGGCTTCCATAAAAGAGAGAATTAAAAAGAGCAAAGATTTTTTGCCAAAGATGCTGGATCTCTGGACAGTCCCACCAAATATGGAAGTAGAAGCCAGTAATCGCAGTACCCCTCCAACTTTTGTATGTCCTCAAACTCTTTCCTATGCTTTTGGAGCCTCTTGTACAGTACATTACATATTAACCCCTACTGACATTCGAGTCAGCGAGTGAGCCCACTCCATACGCAGCAGGTGCCAGCTGTTAATTACAGCTACCACTAACAGCAGGAAACAAAGCCAGCTCCGATCCCTGCTGTTTTACCCTTTACATGTCACAGCAATCGCGGTGTCTATATGAATAAGGAACATTGCTGTGCCCCCAACCATAATTAGACTGCGGGATGCCAAGCAGTTGCCATAGCAGACAGAAGGTTCCGTAGCTTCTATTACTTCCTGCTATGGCAGAACAGTGTACAAATGATTGCCCCCCTAGTGCTCAAGTACCATAGGAGGACTACAAATAAAAGTACAACAAAAAGAGTTCAAAACACGCCCGTTTGCCATTTTACAAATAAAAAAGTAACACACAATTGGTATCGCTGCATCAGTAGAAGTCTGAGCTATGGAAATATAACAATTTATCTCACACGTTGAGCACCATAGAAGAGAAACAATTTCAAACCCCAAAATTGTGGGGTTTTTTTTTGGTCATTTCAAGTCCCCAGAAAATTGGAATAAAAAGTGATAAAAAAAAGTTGCTTGTACCCAAAATGGCACCATCAAAAAGTACATTTTGTCCCACAAAACACAAGCCCTCATATGACTATATAAATTTAAAAAAAAAAAAACTATGGCTCTAGAACTGCCGTAAGTACTGAGGTATTGTTTATTTTTATTATACAGCTGCAGCCTATTTTTATTTTATAAATAACCCCTTTAAATTAATTCAGTCCCCAGACCAGACATCTAAATACAGACCCCTAAATAAATCCGGCCCCAGTATACCACTCCGATCTGTAGCCTTCTAAAGCCCTGCTGTTTAGACCCTTCTATTACAAATAACCCTCTAACAGGTTCAGCTAGGATGAGCAGAGAACAACCCTCCCCCCTCCCATTAAGGTGTTCATATTCCGTCCAGAAACCGGACAGAAGAATGACCATGCTCAATGTATTTTGAGCGGCCCGCGGGCGGAAAAACCACCGGGCGGAAAACCCGTGCAGTGGGGACTGCTGCACGGGTTTTCCATAGAGCACAATTGTGCAAAACCGCAAACCTCCTGAAAAAACGGCCGAAAACCCGTGCTGTGGGGACATGCCCCAAGGGACACGGCGCTGGAAACAGCATGTCTGTCACTAGCTTTAGCTGTCCTCAGCAAGGGGGGCATAACCTATGTGACAGGTTCTCTTTAAACATGTAGGCAATAGTAAATAAAGACCATTACCAAATACATTGCTGTTCTATTTTGCTTCTCTTCAGAGTTAGGATAGATCTTATCTCCTCTTTTTGTATACAAGTTTCACTAGTTACTGGCCACCTTTCTCTCTGTTCTTATAAGCTGCAGCAGTAGTCCAGATGATGACTCACGCCGTGCTGTGATTCTTATCTTGAAATACACATCTCATTCACATTACGTACTGACAAGCTTTAACCCATTAGGGCTCTGTAGCCCTGATCAGCTAGGAATAGCACATGTAATATGTCAATTATTGCTGTAGACCCACATCTCCTAACCAGGAGATGTGAGTCTGGAGAGAAAAAGGAGAAAGAAAAAGAGAAAAGAGAAAAAGGAGAAAGAAAAAGAGAAAAGAGAAAAAGGAGAAAGAAAAAGAGAAAAGAGAAAAAGGAGAAAGAAAAAGAGAGAGAAAGCGAAAAGAGGGGGAGAGGGAGAGAGAGAGAAAAGAGAGAGAGAGAAGAGAGAGACCAATGTTCATCCGTGCAACATAATTGCAGGGAACCGATGGTTGCGATGGCAGCCAGAAGCCAAATACAGGCCTTCATATACAGAAATATATTAGGCCCTGCCACAGACAGAGTCTAATAGAATGCCTATCACAAAACATTGCTATGCATTATTAAAGTGATCAAGTGATCACATAGTCTAGTCCTATTTTGAACTTAAAAAAGTAAAAAAAAAAACAAAAAACATGAAAAATGTATGAACAAATAAAAATATAAATAAAAAGAAACACAAAACCTGTTTCTCCAGTAAAAAAATCACTTTATTCTGTAAAAGATGAAAAAGTACACAATAGGTATTGCTACATTCTTAATGATGCAGTCTAAAAAATTAGTATGTTTTTAAATCTGTAGAGTGAAAACCGCAAAAAATAGAAACTATACCAGAATTACCTTTTTTCATTCAGCCTCACAAAATTTTTTATAAAAAGTGATCAAAACTCTTACGTACACCAACATGTAAACTTTTATAAAAAGCTCTTACGCAGCCCCATCGAGAAGTAAAAAAGCTATGACTCTTAGGATAGTGTGACATAAAAACGCGATTTGTTTAAAGGGGTTTTCTCACTACAAAGATTAGCTTTCAACATGCAGAGCAAGGTTATTGAAGACTTTTTTCCAAATACATTAGTCTTTTGATTTTACTTTGGTCATGAGATAAGAGATTTTATCTTCTCTGAGTGCACACAAGTGTCTCTAGGTTACCGTCCATATCTCCCTTCCTGATAAGACAGAGAGCAGGGAGTGATGTCACCATGGTTGCAGTTCCCTCCAGAGAAGACTAATTATCTCTAAGCTTTTGTTTATAGATAAGCAATAGTTTTCACTGGCTTCTAGCTTTGTTTACTGAAGATTATATCTCCTGCACTTACTTCTTTGTAATGTCTAAGCTAGTTACAGAGAAGCTAAATATGCAAGTCACTGCTATAGAACCACCCACAACCTGATGACACAACCACCCACAACCTTTAGGGTATGTTTACATGGCGTGCTGGGGCACGTACTGTACGCGCTGCAGTACACCGTGTGCTTTGGAAGTATGTGCTGATCAGTGCATACTTTCAAGGACAGGGAGGGGCGTGCCATTCACTACTACTATCAGCGGCGCCTAAGCGCCGCGAAGAAGTGACCTGCCACTTCTCTCCCCCGGCGTACGATACGATCATATTGTATGCCGGGGGAGACGACGCGTAATTCATAGTTCTCTATGAGAGCTATGAATTACCGTAATTGTGCCGCACATTTCGCCACGTATAAAGCGCAAATACGCGGTGAAATGCGTGCCGCAATTATGCAGTGTGAACATACCATTATACAGCAATTGGGTTTAATGGGTGTGAGGAAGGGCCTTAAAAAGTGGGGTTTGGTCTGTAAAAAGGGGTAACAAACCCAGAGAAAACCCCAGCTGCAAAAGTACTAGTTAGGCCACAGACAATGATCAATGGTGAAGCCCAGGAATTTCAATGATCAGGTGAGTTGGGCCTTCGTTTAAAAGACTGAGACAAACCATAAGCGTATCTCACATAGCAATCTATTCTCTGCTTCCTTATGACACTTCATACCATGCAAAACCTTTGATATATGGAAATAACATAGCAGACGAGCTTATCTCTAAACGTCATACCTTGGAATTTCCTGGATTACAGGTTATCAGATTTATGATATAACTTGAGCCTTACTGACAAATTTTTAAGAATGATTCACGTGGGGCTTCTTTCTAGGCGTTGGCCTATTTTTTATGGTGATTTTAACTTAATCATTTACCATTACTAGAAGAACTGTGTAGTTTTGTTCAAAATAAAACAAGCAGCTGTAGTCTCCCTAACTTCTTCCTGGGTTTTCAGAACCACCTCCTTACATAGCATCTCACATAGCTAAGCAGCACCCTGTCTGTGCTGAAAATGTCCAAACTTAGCCCCCTTTCCCAAAATTTTTCTGAGTTCTAAACCCAAGTCTGTTTTTTAGCTCCTGGAAATGGAGTCAAAAGCTAGCAGTGGAAATAGCACTCTAGTTATAAAAATAGGGGGACAGTAGAAGCTCGCCACGTCAGCGCAAGTTTTTGATGCTCGAAATGAAAGCTGCGCCGGTGTAGTCGGCGCCCCCAGGTAGTGGCTCATACACGGTGTAAATTCCCCCGCCCTCGCCAGGTGTGAAGCCAGTGCGGGGGGCTTAGTGCAGAAGGACGCCCTAATGGGTTTTTTCCGAATGAGACACGCTGGAAATCACGGAAAATCATTAAACATGTCCGGCGGCAGGAGTAGAAAAAAACTCGCTTTTTTTAGGTGTAAAAAATATCACAAAAGAGCCAAACCTACAAAATAAAACAAAAATAAAACAATTTTCCAAAAAACAAAACGGCGCAAGCAGGATTTGGGTATTGGGAAAAGCCGGAAATACGAATTCAAATTCTGTAAGCTATTCTCTTGGTCGGGAAAACCCGCCAATCAAATAAGCGACGGAACCCATTAAAGCCTAGGGGAAGTATTTATCAATCAAATTCAAAGGTGGGACAGTTAAAATAAAAGTAAAAAGGGCAGAAAAAAGGCTGTTTGGGTTGAGTTTAGCGGGGGCTTGGAACCCCAACCAAATCAGAGCTTAAATTCTACTTTGTCCCAATTGTAGTCAATAGAGAGATGGGGGGCAATAAAATTCTCGGCCCCTCAGCGCCGTGCGGCCCATGAATTATGATTAAAAAAATAATTTTTTTTGGGTTTTAAAATATCTAAAAAAAAGGCTGAAACCTTCTATAAAATTAAAATCAATAAAACCCCACAAACCCCAACGCGTTTGTCGGGGGAGCCCCGGCGCTAAAAAAGGGAAATTTGGGGGATTAAAAAATTTCCCCGGGAAATACAGAATTCAAATTCGGGGAAAAACCCCTTCTCATTGGTCGGCAAAAACCCAAACCCAATTCGAATAGGAGCGACAGTAAAACCCTTTATAACCTATGGAGAATTATTGACCAATCAAATGAAAAGGAGGGACAGTTCAAAATCAGAAAAAAGGCAGAAAAGAGCTGATTGGTTGACCCAAGGGGGCCCAGATATGTACCCAAAAAAATCATTTTGTGGCGTCTTTTTGAGTGGAGAAAAAAGGGTCGATAGAAAAGGGCCCAAAAGTTATCACGTCTAGGGGAAATATTATTACTGTGTTTGGGTTTGGGAGAAGGGGGGCTGTCCAGTTACCCAAAATCCCCCGGCGAGCTACCTTCTAAATAGAGTTCTAGGGGGAGAAGAAATGCAGAGGGGAAGCTCTGTTTGGGGATTGGCTAAGTTAAAAGGGGCCCCGGGTTATTTGGACCAATGGGGGAGCCGAGTGACGCTCTTATGGGTTTTCTAATGCAAACTAAATAAAACTGAAAATGCCCGAAATTTAAATGATAAGACGACTCTTAATTTTTACCAAAGTGTTATAAAAATTCAAAAATTTTGGGGGGAAAAAAAAAAATTTAAAAAAAAAAAATGAATTTTAAAAGAAAATTTAAATTTTTTTTTCTTTTTTTCGTTAAACCCCTATTTTTTGTTCATTGGTTTAACCCAAAAAAAAGAAAAAAAAAAAATTTACTCATTGTTTCCCTTTTTTTTTTTATTTTCGTTACCCCCAATTTTTTTTCATTTTATATACACAACGGTACAACTTCGTGAGTTTTTATCATTTGATTTCGCCCCTGTACAGTTTTACCGAATTCTTAGAAAACCCATAAGAAACGTCGCTCCTTTTCCCTTTGGGCCCCAAAAACCGTGCCTCTTTTAACTTGGCCAATCACAAAAAGGCTCGTCTGCATTTCTTTTTCCCCAAAAAAACTCTATGAAAAGGGAAACTCAAACCCCTGATTTGGCGAAAAACCCCCCTTCCCCCAACCAATCACAGTAAAATAAATATTTCCCCCTTTTAAAATAATAAATTTTTTGGGCGCCCTTCTGTGCGCCCTTCTTTTTTCCAAATTTTAAAAAAACCAAATTTTAAATTTTGGGGGATTCTTTTTGCCCCCAAAGGGCTCAACCAAAAACAGCTCTTTTTTGTTTTTTTTTCTGAAAATTTTTAACTGTCCCCCATTTTTATTTTATTTGGGCAATAATTCTCCCAAAAGGTTTTTTAATGGGGGGCACGTCGCCCCCTATTCTGATTGGTTGGGTTTTTTTCTGATTTTTGTTTTTGAGAAGGTTTCAGCCTTTTTCAGATTTTTAAAATTTTTTAAACCAAAAACCCGTTCACCAAAAGGGTTATTTTTGGGGCTGATTGGTACCGTACTGTTCGCCGTTTTTGCCCCTGCAGTAAAGGTCCAAACCGTCCCCAGTAAATACGGTAAACCCAGTTCTCATCGAGAAAATGTGGGATTCCGTGCCCCCCTCCCCGCTCGGGGGGAATCCGCCCCCGGGGGGGGGGGGAAAGCAAAATGCACATTATTTTTCGGGCGTACGCGCCGGAAAAAATGAAAGTCTATGGGGGCCGGGCGGAGCTCCCCCGCCCCGCCCCCCGTCCCCCCCCTTTTTTCAAGCCGCAACTGCGGGCGAAAACCCCCCGCAATTTCGGGGGTTTAAAAAAGCCCTTTTGAACAGGGCCCAAAAAAAATGATTTTTTTAAAACTTTTCTCCATGGGGGCCCCCCAAAAGGGGCTGGAGCCGAGGGTTTCATTGCCCCGGGTTTTTCCCTTTTACTCAATGGACCCAAAATACTCGAATTGATTGGCCAGATACCAACCCCCGCTAGCTCAACCAATCAGCTTCTTTTCCCGCATTTTTTTTCTGTATTTAATTCCCCCCCTTTTCCCCCTTTGAAATTTATTGGTCCATAAATTCTTCCATAGGTTTTTAAAGGGTCCCCTGTCGCTCCTATTTTGAAATTGGGTGGTTTCTGCCGACCAATGAGAATAAACTTTTCGAATTTTTAATTAAATGTATTTCCCGGGAATTTTCCCAAAATCCTAATTCCTATGTTGCGCCGTTCTAGATTTTTGGAAAATGGGTTTATTTTTTTTTTTTTTAAGGTTTAGCCTTTTTCTGATTGTTTTTTTCACCTAAAAAAAAGTGTTTTTTTTGGAATCATACTCCATGCGAAAGGACTGAGAGCCGAGAAGGGTTTCTTTTGCAATCCCTTTTATATTTTCCTCTCATGTTTCGTTTTTTGCTTCCCCCTCCTCCGGCTCGATTAACCAGAATCCCAAAAGAGCCCGCGTTTCCCGCCCCAGAACGCCCACCCCCCGCCCATTACACGCCCCTCCCCCTTTAGGCACAGCCCAAAATGGGGGAAAAGGGTGCCCTAACTTTGCATCCCGTGTCCGACAGGGGGTTTGGATCGGTGAGGCGCCCTTTTCCCCCAGAAAAAAGGGCAAATCCCCATCATACATTTGCCCCCTAGTGATAATACATTCCCTTTAAGACCTGGTTCAAATCTGCGCCGTACGTTCTGTTACAAACTTCCATTGCAGATTCCGAAAAAAAATGACCACAAAAGTAGTTTCCCAAACTTTTGGGTGGTTTATTTGATTCAAAATGAAAAACACCATGAAAGGAAAACCCCAACTGACTCCATGACAATGGGGAAGATGGGCACTGTTTGTGTTAATTGTGTAATACATCTGGGGCCACTGTTATTTTTGATTCTCTGTTACTATAACAGAAGAGCAGAGCCAGATGACCCTTTGTCTTCCCCTTCATAAAACTTCAAGGAGTGAAATAAACTCTTTTTTAATATTCGGTAAATAAAGGTTATTTGTGTATATTTAAAAGAATTTTTTCCAAATTCTAAAAACCCCCTTCCCCTGCTACTGTAAAAAGAAAATTACCCAAACAGGCAGTTCCCGGGTTACAATGGGGATGGGGACGTAGTTTGTTCTTAAGTTAAATTTTTTGTATTAAGCGGAACAAGTACATTATTAAAATCAATTTGCAGCAAAAGTTTTTTTTTTTAGTTTCAGATATTCAGGGGAAAGGGTTTTTTTGATTTTTTTGCGGTATGTGTCCCTGTTAAAGTTTCACCTCATGTCTGCTGTGGCGTGAACTTGCCATTCCACATTCTAACTGGTGGGAACATGGAACACAAGTGCCCCATGCCCCCAAAGGTCCCCTTTTGTAAAAAGGGGACAGATGTAAATCGGAACGGTGTAATCAGGCTGCCTGTACTTACCCCTCCCACACACTGTTCGGGCCCCCTCCCCCGAAGGGTTTTCAGTCTGGTTTCAGACGTTTTTTTGAAAATTTTAAAAAATCTTTTTAAACCGACTGTCAACCTCTCATAGCTTAAAAAGAAAATCCGTTCAGCAGTCCACACTGCACAGATTTGCTGCCGTTTTTTTTACACCCTCAGTTTTTTTGAAAAAAAGTACGTGTTCATTTTTCCCCGTTTTCGGGGGAGCAAAAGAAAATGTTTTAAGCAATGGGGATGGGGAGTCCGCAAACACGCCAAAAGCCGCCCCCTTCCCCAAAAAAAAAAAAAGCCCAAACAAACAAAAAACCAAATTGGATAAACCCCCCTGGTATTTTGCCCACCCCGGAAAACACCCCTTTCCCGCACTGCCAAGCCCAGGGTTCCTTCTCCCCCATCCATCACTTCAGGATCATTATGCGCAGCAATCACTGACCTCGTGATCAAGCTGTACATGGAGGAATGTGATGCTGAGGCCAAGAGAGGCGCGTTATGTGATCCATGAACGGATGTCTCATGAGGACCCCGTGGGAGACACGGGAGCTCTGGAAAAATGATAATGGGGTTTGAGTTGGGGTTTTTAAATTTTAAAGAAAACCTGTCACATAGGTTTCCCCCCCTTGTGGGACAGCACAAGCGGGGCGACATGCTGTTTCCAGGTGTGTCCCTTATTTTGTAAGGGCCCGCAATTTTTGCATTTGCCTTTTAGTAGGGCCGAAAAGATTCTTATTTTATGAGGCAGGTGTGCCCCCGCCCACCGAAAAATTATTTCACTTTTCCAAACTGGTTAAAAAGTTTTTAGGGGGCGGGGCAAGCCTCCCGGGGGCGGTCCAAAATTAAAAGATTTTTCATACCCCTTTCGATTTGGTTAAACCCCAAGACTACGCATCTTAAGAATAAGGGACCCCACGCGGAACGGCATTGTCTGTCCTAGCTTTGCTGTCCTAGAAGGGTAAGTTACACGGCTTATTTTGGGCCTTTCCACGTTTTGAGAAAGGTCCCCCGCGCTCAATAGGGCAAAAAGCGCCCCAATATTACGGAATCCAAATTCTCATACAGAAATATGGATTATGCCTCCCCCCTCCCCCGCTCGACCCAAAAATATTTATATTGTACGAGTGGGGGTTTTAAATTTACCCTGTCATTTAAACACGGCGCCCTTTTTTGGGGCGAAATTTGACAGTTTAGGGGGGGGCAGGCTTCCGGCCCAACCCCATAGTGGGAGTATCGCCGATCCCCAAGGGTCCCAAGCAACCCGGCCTGTAAGGCCCCCCAGTTTTAAACCTGTGGGAACAACCCTAAGGCTATGTTCCCCAAAGGGTATGATTTGGGTCACATTTTGGCCCGTACTTTCGCTCAAATTTGGGGCGGGATGCGCCCCGTCAATTAAAGATTTTAAAAAACAGATTCATAGAGAAAAAAAAGGATTTGCCCCCATCCCTGCTCGGTACATTTCACCGCGGGAGTAAGTGAAAAAGTCAATTATTTATGGCGCTTTAAAGACAGGGCTATGCGGCCGGTGGCTGCCCGGCCCCCCCCGCAAACGGGGAGTTCGCGGGCCCCCTCGGGCGAGCCCCCAAAAAAACCGGGTAAAAAAGCGGGGGGACTGTACGCCCCGCAATTAGCCGTTTTGTAACAAAGCCTAAGGGGGACAATAATCTATTTTGACGGTTTTCTTTAACAAGTTGGGGGTGGTAAAGGGGGGTTTTTAAAAATCCTTTAAAGGGTTTTTCCCAACCCCCCCCAAAGACAAACGCTTAAACCCCCAAGGTCAAATACAGTCAAAATGTGGAACCCCCCCGAGGGGCCATCGGGCCCGGGATACATTGGACTGCTAAAATTTTTCCCCTTTAAAAGAAAACCGGTTTTACCCTATATTTAAATTTTAATAAGGGGTTTTGGGTTCGGGATTTAAAGCCTGGTACTCCTTTGGGTTTGGGGGTTGCCCCTTTCCTTTGGGTAGTGTTTTGGTTTTAAATGTTTGAAGGGTTAAAACATTTTTTTAAACGGGTGGGAAATTTTATGAACCTTCAAGGCAAGTTTTTTTTAAAGGGGGGTCAATGGGGACCCAAATTTTTTTTGGTTTTTGACGCTACAGCAGTCCCCGGGTTAAAAACGGGGGGGGACCCCGTAGGTTTGTTTTTAAGTTGAAATTTTTTATGCAAAGTTGGAAAAAGGGTTTTTTTTAATAAATGTAACCCACACAAAAAATTTTTTTAGTTTTTATTAGTGCCGGGGGAAAAGGGTTTATAAAATTTGTTTTGCTTTTCGTTTCCCCGGGTTAAAAAAATTTTTTTAAACCCCAGTGCTGCTGTGGCAGCTGGAACTGGGGTTTCCAAAAGCTTAAAATCCCTTTCTTTGGACCCTGAAACGACGTGCACCTTTCCCCTAAAAATTTTGGGGGCTTTTTAACTGGGGGCAGATGGGAAGTTTAAAAAGGGTAAATCGGGGAAATTGCCTGTATTTGAAATCAGAAGAAATACTCATCGTGTGAACACAGCCTAAGAGATGGGTTTGGAGAAATTTACAGGGAATAAATAAAAACCATTAAAAAAAAAAAACAAACTTGTTCTGCCCCAAAAAAAAAAAAACCCATCATACTACATCAACAAAAAAATGAAAACTCCATGCCCATTGTGAAAAAACTAAGCCTGTCCCTAATGGGTTAAACACGTCAGCAATCCACATTGGCTTAGCTCACTGCCCCTGGTTCTAGGCAGAAAAGTCACGCCGGTCCCCCTCACAAAAGGGAGGAGGTGACACTTTTCCCCTTTAAAAATCTTTTGGGTTCCTTTATTCGGCCCACTTAGTGAAAACGGATTAGGATCCTAAGTAAGTCCCCAGCTACCTCCCCTATTGACTGGAATCCCCGTGTGGGCACAGACACCATTACACGGGGCATAGCAAACCCCTCCACAGCCCTTTAATTTCCCCTACATGCTTGTTTTAACAGGCCCCTCATCCCAGACCGCCGGACCCCGTTTAGCTCCCCCCCTCGCTCCAGTTCCATAAGGACAATACCCTGTTAAAAAAAGGGAAAACCCCTTTCCCCACAGGGTCTCCTTTCGCCCCATGGGCTTTCCCCTTTCCCCCATTTTTAAAAATGGCGCCGAGGCGGCTTCCCTTGGGGCCCCCCCTTCCCCGTCCATCGCACCAAAAAAACCCGGCGCTGGAGTGTTGTTGCTCAGCCTCAGGCCCCGCCCACCCCGCGGCAGGCTCGCTGTGTGCCCGGAAACCCCCCCCCCCCCCTTCCTTGGCCGTCCCCGACGGGCCCTCCTCGCGTCACCCTGGAGAAAAACGAAGCAGAGGGGCGGCAGGTGAAAAGCCCACGTTGTGGTTATTGTTGTCCCTGCTCCGCTTCTCCCTCCCCGGGGAGCAGCCACACGTTTTTGCGCGGGGAGGCTTCTTTGTGTTCAGAGCTAAAAAAGGGCAACGGGCCTTTTCCCCCGGAAAAGGGACGAATGCCCCGGTAGTGCGGGGGCGGGCCCCCATGTCCCCCGGCTCCCTTCCGGGGTGGGCCCTTTGGGGGGCCACTGGTGCTGGAAAAAAGCCCCCATGGGTCTGGGGCGCCCCCTTCCGCACCTCCGGCCCGCAAAAAACTTAAAGTCCTAAAGTTACTGGCCCTGGGGTTTGTAGTGGGCCAACCCATAGTGGGGGGCTCCCCAAGGGGGGGGGGGGGGGGGGATCTTTTTGTCCCATCACTGCTCACATTGTCCTTCCCTGGCTTCTGACCTCATCAGATTTACATGGGGGCTGCTTTTGGGTTTGGGGGGCCCCCCCCGCTCCTTAAAAGGGACCCTGCTCCCCCGGGTGCTGGAAGGATGCCCCCCCCGGGATTTTACCCCATGGGGGGGGGGTTTTCTGGTGGTCACCACTGGATGCCATGCAGTCCCTTTCAGGGTATGCGTTTAAAACTAGAAATCATCACTTGCCACTGGGCCCGGGGCCCCCCGGGAACCCATATGTCCCCGCCCCCCCCCAATCAAGGGGTAAATTTCCCGGGGAAACGGGGAGAAAAAGCAGACACTTCTGGGCTTTACGGCTTGTGGGAAATCTTGGGGGTTTGGGTTTTCAGTTTTAAGGGGAAAAGCGGTTGTGATATTATAAACAAAGACCAAAACTGTTTCAATATTGGGTTCTGGCCTCTAAATTTGAGAAAAGATCTCGCCAGTTGTAAGGAATAGGAATCCTCTTCATGTCCTTTGGGGTTTTCTTTTTTGTACAAAAATTTAAATGGGAAAAACTGTGGCTTTTATGGCCCATGCTGGGCAGGAGCTGTTGAAGGTTTTCCCCTCAGTATGAGTAATTTCTGGGTGTTTTCAGGGGCCTGTTTATTAAAACAGTGGGACCCCCCAAAGAAATTTTCCTTCCAAGGGTGTTAAAAGGGGCCTGATAATTTTTTACAGTGGGGCCCCCAAAGAAAAATCCTTCCCCGACTGTTTACAGGTCCGTATAAATTTTACATGCGGCCCCCAAAAAGAAAATCCATCCCCGAATTTTTACAGGTTTCCCGTATAAAATTTTTCGTGGGGACCCCTAAAGAAAAAATCCACCCCCAATGTTTAAAAGGTCCTTTTATATTTTACGTGCGGGCCCCCAAAGAAAAATCCATTTCCCAAATGTTACGGTCCTTTATTTTTTACAGTGCGGGGCCCCTTTAAAAAAATATCCTCCAGGGGCTGTTTGGTCCCGTATATTATACAGTGCGGGGACCCCTAAAAAAAATATCCAACCAGCTGTTACAGGGGCCTGGGAATTTTTATACAGTGCGGACCCCTAAAGAAATATCCTTCCAGACTGTTTTTCAAAGGGTTTTGTATATTTTTACATGCGGACCCCTAAAAAAATATCCATCCAACTGGTTTTCAGGTCCTGTATATTTACGCATGGGGCCCCAAAGAAATATCCCTCCAGCTGTTACGGTCCTGTATATTATAAAAGCATGGACCCCTAAAGAAATAACCATCCAGACTGTTTCGGTCCCGGATATTTTACAGTGTGGACCCCCCAAAAAAAATATCCATCCCCGACTGTTACAGGGCCTTATATTTTACAGTGCGGACCCCTAAAGAAAATCCATCCAGGGGCTGTTTTCAGGTCCTGTTTATTATACAGTGTGGACCCCTAAAAAAAATACCATCCAACTGTTAAAGGGCCGGGATATTATACAGTGCGGACCCCTAAAGAAAAAATTTCCCTCCCCGAAATTTTTTACAGGGCCTGTATATTTTATAGTGCGGACCCCTAAAGGGGAAAAAAATCCTTCCAGACGTTACGGGCCTGTATATCATACAATGCGGACCCCTAAAGAAATATCCATCCAGACTGTTACAGGTCCTGTATATCATACCGTGTGGACCCCTAAAGATATATCATGCAGCGTGAACCCATACAGAAATATCTTTCCCTGTTACAGGTTTGTTGCCACCTTCTGGGCTGCTGTCCTGTGCCATGAGTGCTGGCGGTCTTTTCAGCTATAGTGGTGTGCCCGCGGTGTACTCTGGTACGTTGCAAGCAGGCTTGCAACCTACCGAAGTATAAGACACTAGCAGTGTGACATAATGACACCACGCTTCTGCATGGGAGTAGCAGGACTACGCAGTCGGTGTGATAATGTGCGTGACGCGAAGGAAGTAGGTAAGAAATATTTTTTTGATTTGTAATCGGGACCCTATAGACCTACCAATGTACTGGGGGACCTATATACTGACCTGCCAACCTACTGGGGGGTCCTATGGAGCTACCAACCTACTGGGGAGACCTATATAGCTACCACTCCACTGGGGTGATCCACATATCTACCAGCCTATTCGGAGATCCTATACAGCTACTAACCTACTATGGGACCTATATATATACCTACCACCTGTGGAGACCTGTATACTTTCCTAGCTATTAAAAGTGCCTATATACCTTTTTACTGTGCTTGCCTATATACCTACTTGGAGGGGGGACTATATATCTACCTCCATACTTTAGGGGACTATTTAAACTATCTACAGAGGGCCATATATACCTGTCTAGTTACTGAGGGGGCCTATATACCTAGCAAGGGTACTTACATACCTAACTACCTACTAATGACACACTTATAACTACTTTCCAAGAGGCTATGTACTTACATCTCTACTGTGTGGATTTATATACCTACGTACTGGGGGGATTTTATACCTACGTACTGGTGGAGGGGGGTCTATTTACCTCCCTTCCTAATAGGAGCCTATATAGGAATGATGGGTGACTTCCCCATCCCCCATAGCAGACACCAGTAGGTAGCTATATAGGTGCTAACCAAGTGAGGATTCTAAAATGTTTGTGTGTTAAACTCTGCTGAGACGATTTGTGGCCTGAAGAAGTCATCATGGCGGTCGGTGCTGGATGGAGAAGAAAAAGGACAGTGAATAAGAGAAGACATCACCTGTGAGTCCCAGTAACGCATTGTATCTATTCATACATCTGCAGAACTGATGGTGGTCGCATTTGGTCATAGTCTGGCAGTATTATGTGGTCCTTAAATAATATTATTGGATTTTGATATTGTGGAGTTTTTGTGTTTTTTTTTTTTTTTTTTGTTACATAGAATTTGTATGGTATATTTGTTCAATGTGTAGGTGTATTATTTTGTAACTGTATGATTATTTAGAGGTATTACACTACCATAAACAGATGGGTGCTTTAAAAAAACTATTTTGTCGGTGCTGATTTTCATTATACAGTGCATTGCTGAGGTGATAGACAGTGTCTATGTTGAATATGAGTAAAATTAAGTTTTTCTCTCCAGAAAAATAAATGCCAGTGTTGCGTAAAAGAACCTGTGTGACAAAATATCCATCCAGATTGTTACAGGTCCTGTATATCCTACAACGTGGACCCCTAAAGGAATATCCAGCCAGGCTGTTACAGGTTCTGTATATCATAGGGCATGTCCTCACGGCACGGATTTTCAGGTGGTTTGTGGTTTTGCAGACCGCCTGAAAAACCGGCCGAAAATGAGCACAACGGGCTCATATGGAAAACCGTGCAGCAGTCCCCACTGCACGGGTTTTCCGCCCACGGAATATGTGAAGGGGGAGGGCTTGTCTCCCTCCCCTCCGCGGCCATGTGCACGGCACACAAACCGGACAAATACCGGTCGGATAAGACTGGTATTTGTCCATTGCCGTGTGAACGCACCCATGCAGTGTGGACCCCTAAAGAAATATCCATCCAGACTGTTACAGGTCCTGTATATCCTATAGTGTGGACCCCTAAAGAAATATCCATCCAGACTGTTACAGGTCCTGTATATTATACAGCATAGACCCCTAAAGAAATATCCACCCAGACTGGTACAGGTCCTGTATATTATACAGTGCGGACCCCTAAAGAAATATCCATCCAGACTGTTACAGGTCCTGTATATTATACAGTGCGGACCCCTAAAGAAATATCCATCCAGACTGTTACAGGTCCTGTATATTATACAGCATAGACCCCTAAAGAAATATCCACCCAGACTGTTACAGGTTCTGTATATTATACAGTGTGGACCCCTAAAGAAATATCCACCCAGACTGTTACAGGTCCTGTATATCCTATAGTGTGGACCCCTAAAGAAATATCCACCCAGACTGTTACAGGTTCTGTATATTATACAGCATGGACCCCTAAAGAAATATCCATCCAGACTGTTACAGGTCCTGTATATTATACAGCATAGACCCCTAAAGAAATATCCACCCAGACTGTTACAGGTTCTGTATATTATACAGCATGGACCCCTAAAGAAATATCCATCCAGAGTGTTACAGGTCCTGTATATCCTACAACGTGGACCCCTAAAGAAATATCCACCCAGACTGTTACAGGTACTGTATATCATAGAGTGTGGACGCCTAAAGAAATATCAACCCAGACTGTTACAGGTTCTGTATATTATACAGCATGGACCCCTAAAGAAATATCCACCCAGACTGTTACAGGTCCTGTATATTATACAGTGCGGACCCCTAAAGAAATATCCATCCAGACTGTTACAGGTCCTGTATATTATACAGTGCGGACCCCTAAAGAAATATCCATCCAGACTGTTACAGGTTCTGTATATTATACAGTGCGGACCCCTAAAGAAATATCCATCCAGACTGTTAAAGGTTCTGTATATTATACAGTGCGAACCCCTAAAGAAATATCCATCCAGACTGTTACAGGTCCTGTATATTATACAGCATGGACCCCTAAAGAAATATCCACCCAGACTGTTACAGGTCCTGTATATTATACAGTGTGGACCCCTAAAGAAATATCCATCCAGACTGTTACAGGTCCTGTATATTATACAGTGCGGACCCCTAAAGAAATATCCTTCCAGACTGTTACAGGTCCTGTATATTATACAGTGTGGACCCCTAAAGAAATATCCTTCCAGACTGTTACAGGTCCTGTATATCATACAGTGTGGACCCCTAAAGAAATATCCACCCAGACTGTTACAGGTCCTGTATATTATATAGTGCGGACCCCTAAAGAAATATCCATCCAGACTGTTACAGCTCCTGTATATTATACAGTGTGGACTCCTAAAGTAATATCCATCCAGTCTGTTTCAGGTCCTTTATATCATACTGTGAGTACCCCTAAAGAAATATCCACCCTGACTGTTACTGGTCCTGTATATTATACAGTGTGGACCCCTAAAGAAATATCCACCCAGACTGTTAGGCTATGTTCACACGGCTTAACTGCAGGACGTAATTACGCCGTGTGGACGGGGAGGGAGCGGGGTAGTGAGCGGGGTGCCGGCACTTCGCCGGCCCATTGACTTGCATTACCAGCGGTGCGTATACGCCGCTGGTAATTCACATGTCACTTATCTCCCCGCCCGGCGGATTCGCCGAGTGGGGAGAGGAGACGTAATCCATAGTTCTCTATGAGAACTGTGGATTACCGTAATGACTGGGCCGTTTTCAGCCCGTAATTTGCGCACTCCAGCGCGTAATGACGGACCGAAATACGGCCCATTTTAAGCCGTGTGAACATAGCCTTACAGGTTCCATATATCATGCAGCGTGAACCCATACAGAAATATCCAACCAGACTGTTACAGGTCCTGTATATTATACAGCGTGGACCCCTAAAGAAATATCTGTGCACATAAAGATTCATATTAATAGGATATACCATAAAATGGTGGGACCTACACCTATCTTGAGAATGGGGCTCTGAAAGTGTCGTCTCAGAATCCGGACCTGCTTGTGCATGACTTTCCATTCTGTTCTACGGGAGTTCCAAGTACAAGTGAGCAGTCTGTTGTACTCGAAACTCCCATAGAACAGAATGGAGAGTTGCGTGCAAACACAACTGGTTCTTCATTCCTGGCCGACAATCTCGGGCACCCGTTTGTAAGATAGGTGCGGGTACTACCTCTGGGACCTGCACTTATCACTTGAGTGACATATTCTACTGAGTCTATGGTGGGAACAATCCTCTAAAGGTGTTGTCCAGGTCTTTTTTTAAATAGTTAATATAAGATACTGCTTTTGCCTTAAAATAAAACAACACATTCCTTTTTTACTCGCCCCCATTCCAGCACTGAAGCTGTTGGCGGTCCCACCTGTTCTTCTGATTACTTCTGCCTCCCGGTGTCTGGCTCGTCAGTGCTGCAGAGGTTGCCTGACGCTGTGTGAGGGTATGTTTTCACGATGTACTGCGTCGTGTACAGTACGTGCCGCAGTACATAGTATCTTTCGGGAGCTTGCACTGATACGCGCATACTCCCGAGGTGTGGAGGTGGGCGCAGTCCGCCGGTCCCATAGACATTCATTACTCGCGGCATGTATTCGTCGCAAGTAATTGACATGTCACTTATCTCCCCGCGCATACAATACGATCGTATTGTACAAGCGGGGAGAGGAGGCCGAAATTACCCCGTGTGAACATACCCTAACGTAGCTGTTCACTTCTGAACAGTAATGACAGGAGATGGCACATGACTTCTGCATCGATGATGAGCCAGTCACCAGATGTTAATAGAAGAACGGCGCAGACGGCTGGCAGGGTCAGCGCCGGAATGACTACAAAGGTATGTGTTCTGTTACCTCTTTTTTGTAGCAGCGGTATCTTAAGTTTTAAGAAACAACCCCTTGAAAGGCTCTTGGGCTGTGTTCACTTTCAAGACTTTTCCACTGTTGAATCGGCAGCAGAAAGGCACAGCTTTTGGATTTGTGCAGTAGAATGTCACTTTCTATGCTGCGTTGTGGCCGCTGATTGGGTTGATTGATTGGAGTAACCAGTGTCCGGTCTACTTGAAGCACAATCTGCTGTAAAGAAGTGGCATGTCACATCATCTCATTTCACAGCTGTGCCGTGTCAACTGCAGCATGGATTCCTACTGAAAACAATGGGATGCAGACTTGGGTTTATTTTTAGGTGAATTACCCATTGGAATGCACTTGAAAACCGCACTAAGGGCCTCATGTATGAAAACTGTCTAGGTCTAAAACTCACTTTGTTGCCCATAGCAAATAATCAGAGCGCCTCTTTTATATGAAATGAAAGGGGCGATCTGGTTGCTATGGGCAACAAAGAGAGTTTTAGACTTGGGCCTCGTTCACACGACGGGTTTGGCCACGGGTTCGGCCACGGCCAAACCTCGTCCGACCCTCGCGTCTCTCGGCGCGGGCGCTGGGCGTGGTCTCGGTGCGGGTAGGGCGTGGCTTGGGGCGCAGCTTGCGGAGACGGTTTGCCCCCATGCAAATTAATAGGCAGGGGGCAAATCGAGACACGGGCCAGCCGCGCACCGCCCGCGGCAATCCCATGCGGCCGCCAAGCTGAGAATTCCCTGTCAAGAATTGACAGGAGAGTTCTCACACACACGCAGCAAGGCCGCGACCCCAAAGCTGCAGCCAAACCCACGGCGTGTGAATATTAACGCGGTTTCCAATAGGAAACCATGTTAATAAACTAGGCGCGATTTGGCTGCGGAACCCGCGGCCATAACCGCGGCCAAATCCGTCGTGTGAACATGCCCTTAGACCGTTATCATACATGTGACCATAAGTGTACATACTGGGTGAAAATGTTGCGCCAAGATGCTGGCTTCTCTTAAGAAAAGGGTAGTCCTTGTGAGACGTCCCCACGAAACTCTGCATTTCCCTGTTTACTGTTGGCTTCATATTGTGTTGTAAGCACTGTATGTTCTATAGATACATTTTAAAGAAGTTGTTTTTACTAAGCACTGAATGTGGCTAAATCATTCATGTTCTGGTAAATCAAGCCCGGCGCCGTATATTTTTGTTTTTGCATTAAAGTCCGTGATATAAAGGAACTGATTTTGTACTGAAGGCATCTGATATGCCATCAATGCATGATAGGTGCCAGTTCTGACGACAGTTGCATCCCACCTTCTATTGATATGCCATTAGTGAGATGGGACATGATTTCCTACACAGATAATGTGGTCTATATAACAACACTGAACAGCAGTACTACTAGGACACAATGGGCCACATGTAAGAAAACTTGGTTTAAGACTCTCTTTATGGTGCCCATAGCAACCAATCGGAGCTCTCCTTTCATTTCATATAGTGCTCTGAGAAAATAAGAGGCGCTCTGATTGGTTGCTATGGGCAGCAAAAAAAGTCTTAGACCCAGGCAGTTTTCATACATGTGGCCCAAAGTCTGTCTTTTTTACTTTTCTACCTTTAGGGTTCCCTCCTGTTGTGTTTTTTTTTGTTTTTTTTTGCAGGGGGAGGAGTAAAAAAGTAAAAAAAAAAATATTATATTTTAAAAAATAAAACTGGGATCAGACGGTTCTGTGTGAATTTAGTCTTAAAGGGAAGTCCCAATGAGCTGTTTTTGGGGCTTCAAACTAGCTATGAGTCAATCATGTTACATAGTGAGGAGGGCAGCGCTTGTGGACATCCTTCCCATTTATTTCTATGGTAGTTCTCAATATAACCAAGCACCCTCCTTGGGTATATTCATAACTCGCATAGAAATGAACCGGGAGCACTGTCACAAGCACTGCCCTTCTAATTCAGTAACACAGTCGGCTCATAGCTAGTTTGAGCTGACCTGAAGCCCTGAAAAGTGCATGTTACCCCTCTGGTCTCTTAGCATTAGTAAGGCAAATCTCAGTATTAACAAAGTGCAATGGTGCTTCCTGACACAGTGACTACCCCCCCACCCCCCCTCCCTCCTTGTAATCCACAGCAAGAAGGAAGATATCGTTAAATTCCATCTATGCAGTAGTTCACCCTCTGAGCTGTGCTGTGGATTTAAATTACCTGACGCGGGGGGAAAAAACTTCACTTTTTGATACAGAATCCAACTGACTTCACCATTGGCCAGTCTAAATGTAGATCAGCCCCATTGATATCTGTGCTGAAAACCGCCACTGGAAAGTGAGAAGCCATGGCGAAAATTCAAGGGTATTACATGGGATTTCTGCTGTGAACTCAGTGTTTGCAGCTTTTTTGGGGGGAGGGATGAGTGAGAGTCTTACTTCTGCTGGGAAATGCAGTCTGCAGTTATATAATATTAACTCTTAGGTTAAGTTCACACGATATAATTGGGGTATTTGTGCCCCGCAATTATGCCGTGTGTTTGGGAGCTTCCGCGGGGGAAGGGGGAACCGCAGCCCGCCGGCGCCATAGACATGCATTACTCGCGGCATGTAAACACCGTGAATAATTGACATGTCACTTATCTCCCCCCGCGGCGTATTGTACGAGCGGGGAGATGACCATAATCTATAGTTCTCTATGAGAACTGTGGATTACCGTAATTATTGGGGCACATTTTGCCCCGTATTGAGCCTAGTACGCCGCGAAATATGCGCCGAAATACGTCCCGATTTAAGCCGTGTGAACATAGCCTTAGGCTATGTTCACACGGCTTATTTCGGGGCGTATTTACGAACGTAATTACGTCCGCAAATACGTCCAGAAATACGTTTAAAATAATGAACAATTAGATTAGCATTGATTCCAATGTAAAATACGGCTCGTCGTTAACACGAGGCGTATTTTCGTGACGTATTTGCGGGCGTAAATACGTCCGTAAATACGATTGTAAAATTAAGTCCCCTGTCACTTATTGAGGCGTATTTCGCAATGTAAATCCCCATAGTAAAGAATGGGGATTGTATTTACGATGCGAAATATGCGCGACACTTTGTGACACGTATTTGAAACGTATTTCGGGACGTATTTGCGGACGTAAATATGTCCGTAAATACGCCCCGAAATAAGCCATGTGAACATAGCCTTAGGGTTGGGGAGGAGCTGCAGCCGTCGTCACACTCACTGCCTAGATGTAGAAGTAGTGTATAGGCAGGGTGATGGCAGCCTGCAG
Source organism: Phyllomedusa bahiana (assembly GCA_025379985.1). Lineage (NCBI taxonomy): Eukaryota > Metazoa > Chordata > Amphibia > Anura > Hylidae > Phyllomedusa > Phyllomedusa bahiana. The sequence goes on from JAODAL010014222.1 coordinate 50,386, forward strand.
CCCTGACACCAGACTCCCTGGGTTCTCCAGGAAGGCTTCCCGTACACAACGGTGGCAGCAGGATCAGCATGGGTGCGTTTTCCTCCCAGTAACTGGCAGGCTGCTGCAGCGGGCAACACAGGCTGCCATGTGTCATCCTCTATACCGGGTAGAGAGTCATTCAAAGTGTGGAAAATGGGATGAGAGAACTGTCTGCTGCGGATTGATGGACAGGCAGGCGATAGGGAGAGAGCTGTGTAGTGGAAGAGGCAGTGCAGACCCCATTGTGGACGGGAGCATCCAGATGTACTCTCGATGGATCGGTACCCTGTTTCCCTGAAAATAAGACGGCATCTTATATTAATTTTTGCTTCTAGAGATGCACTTGTGTGGCGTGTGTGTGTGTGTGTGTGTGTGTATATATTTTTGATATATATATATATATATAATCTCAAAGTTTGGAGTCACAAACCATGGGATATATGTATGTAAAGGACATTTTATGGCAGCTGCAGTGACTTATCTCAAAGGATGGCAAATGTGACATGCTGGAACTTGTAGAACTAGAAGTCCCAGCATGCCCTATCAGCCATTCTGTGAGATGTGTGTGTCCGTATCATTGCTCTGTTCTCCCCCCTCTTCCCTCTATTAATTACATGTTCTTTCTGTCTCCTGTCCTGGGATGTTCGGGACCTGTGGTGACATCACAGTCACATGACCTCCCTGCACTGGTCCTTCAACACTCAGGTTCTACAACAATATGACCCAGGGCCCTTTCTCAGGGTGAGCAGGGCTTGGGAACAACTGCCCCTCCTCTCCCCACCTTTCTCTCTGTCCACCCTTATGGACGGCCCTGTGTATGGGGAGCTGCAGCAATGATTTCCGCTATGTCTTATTTTCATGGGGTGCCTTATACTTGGGAATTCAACAAAATCTCTGCTATGTCTTACTTTCGGGGGTGTCTTATTTTCGGGGAAACGTGGTACAACATGCTCCATGTCCTGGTCTGCAGATCGGTGGTTGGTGACCCCTGCATTAGGCAATTGCAAAGCCTGTTTTTATGCATTCAAATATTGTCACCAAGATAGAGTTCAAGAAAATCAGTTATTATATGAAATACCAGTAGGAACCTGTTGATATGTAGGGATTATGATACAGTTACAGCAGAGGTCATCATAAAATAGTCATCTGTTGAAGTATAGGTTATATAGACAGTAGGTCAGGTAGGTTAGACACCCCTAAGATAAGTGCTTGTCTTATGTGGTTAATACTGTAATATAAATGCAGTCATTTTAATGTATACTGGTGTATAGCATCATGTGGCATCTTTATAACTTTTTCTTGTTGACTTGCAGGCCAGGATGTACATGCAAGGAGCCACAGACCAATTGCAACGCAGCTGACCCGTTAATCTGAAAATTCGACATGGATAAATGTAGGCATGTGGGCCGCTTACGGCTCGCTCAGGACCACTCGATATTGAACCCTCAAAAATGGCATTGTGTGGATTGTAACACTACAGAATCTGTGTGGGCCTGCCTGAGCTGTGCACACGTGGCATGTGGCCGATACATTGAAGAGCATGCACTGCGCCACTTTCAGGAGAGCAGGCATCCTGTGGCACTGGAGGTGAATGAACTTTATGTCTTCTGTTACCTTTGTGATGATTATGTTCTTAATGACAACGCCACTGGTGACCTTAAACTTTTACGGAGCACGCTGAGTGCGATCAAAAGTCAGAACTATGACTGCACAACACGCAGTGGTCGGACTTTGCGGTCTATGGTAGCTGTCGATGACTCGTATAGTTCTCATCAAGGTGCTCAAGCACTTCTTCAAACGGAAGACCTCACGTTTACTGCTCTTTGGCATCGAAGGCACGCTCTTTTGGGGAAAGTGTTTAGATCATGGTTGGCTTTGACTCCAAGAGGTAGAAAAAGGTTAGAAAAAGAACGCCTCAGGGAGAAGGCTGAAAGAAAGAAAGAGGAAGCCAGGAAAAGGCGCCAGCTGCAAAAGCACAAATTGAAAGAAGAGATGGAGAGTACCCCCCCCAAGAAAGAGCTCCCGCTTGCAACAGCAAATACAAACACCTCCTAAGCTGGTGCCACAAACCATGCAGAAAACCTACCAAAAAACTGTACCTATCACAAAACAAAAAACATCACAACCTACCTCCAATGATGTACGGAAAACAAAATTAGAGGACTCCCCAATAAAAAGGAAACCCACTGTGACCCCTGGGGTGACAGGACTGAGGAACCTGGGGAACACTTGCTATATGAACTCTATTCTTCAGATCTTGAGTCACTTGCACGTGTTCCGAGAGTGTTTCTTACAGCTCGATCTCAATCAAACTCAGGAGTTATTGGCAGCTGCAGCCAATGGAAAAACCAGATCCTCCAGCCAAATTCCTCCTGCTGCAGATTTAGCTATAATAGCAAAAAAGCACACAAAAGCGGAGAGGTCTTTGGTAAAGGGCCAAAGCTCTTCATCTGGCCTTAGTGGCGGAGCATCAAAGAGTCGGAACATGGAACTCATTCAACCTAAACCTAGCTCAACGCACATTTCCCTTTGTCATGAGTTGCATACTCTCTTCCAAGTCATGTGGTCGGGTAAGTGGGCACTGGTCTCCCCCTTTGCCATGCTTCATTCAGTCTGGAGGTTGATTCCAGCTTTTCGTGGATACGCGCAGCAAGATGCTCAGGAATTCCTTTGTGAACTTTTGGATAAAGTACAACAAGAACTGGAGACAACTGGGACCAGGTACCCAACCCTGATTCCCACCTCTCAGAGGAAACTCATTACACAAGTCCTGAATGTGGTCAACAACATTTTTCATGGACAGCTCCTCAGTCAGGTATGTTAATTACCAGTAACATAATTAGCAGCTGAGATAAAGCCGGCTCAGCATGTGACCTGCTGCAGATGGTAGCTGTGATATGAGGGCTTGTTTTAGTAACCTCACAGTCTTAGTGCATATACTTTTCATCAAATAAAGTTTATGCATTGTATAATGAAAAGTTCTAGAATTCCACTTTTTCACAGTTTTGCTTCTAATCCTTGAATAGGAAGCTTTTATTGTCTACTTTGAGGCTATGTTATCCTGGGGCGAACCTGCTGCAGATTTTCCTCAAAAACACCAGAAAATCAGCACCAATTTGGAGTGGATTTTACTATGGATTTTTGTACATTGATTTCAATTGAAGAAATTAAAATCTGCAGGAGAGGCTTGTCTGCTAAATTTTCCTTCTGCCATTAAAGTCAGTGTGGAAAAATCTAATTGTAAAATCTGCAACAAAAGTCAGGATTCTTGGGTGCGGATGTATACATGCGGGGTGGATTTGCTGCAGAAGCTTTCTGCAACAGATTGTGCGCACTTTACTTTATTAAACCAATAGGGAAAAATGTGCAGTAAATTTGCAATAAAAGTAGACGTGCTAGGGATTTAAAGGGACCCTGACAAGTGGTTTATATTGTCCTGTTGGAGCGCAGGATGTGATAGAGGGGAAGAAGCTGAACTCTGTGATATATAGGGTTATATGATAGAGGGAGATAAGCTGAGCTCTGGGATATATAGGGTTATATGATAGAGGAGATAAGCCGAGCTCTGTGATACACAGGTTTATATGATAGAGGAGAGGAGCTGAGCTCTGTGATATATAGGGTTATATGATAGAGGGAGAGAAGCTGAGCTCTGTGATATATAGGGTTATATAATAGAGGAGAGGAGTTGCGTTCTGGGATATATAGGGTTATATGATAGATGAGCTAAGCTCTGGTATATAGGGTTATATGATTAGGAGCAGGATTTCTGAGTACACATACAGTGATTAACAGTTTGCTCTGTACACACACTGATACAGGGAAAGCAGTAAATCACTGTATGTGCACAGGGTAACCAGGACACTCACTGTTAATGAGTCTGGTCATTATTTTTTATTTCTATTACTCAGAAATCCTGCTCCAAGGCATATAACCCTATACATCACAGAGCTCAGCTTCTCTCCTCTATCATATAACCCTATATATCACAGAGCTCAGCTTTCTTCCCTCTTTCATGTAACCCTATATATCACAGAGCTCAGCTTCTTCCTCTATCATATAACCCTATATATCACAGAGCTCAGCTTCTCTCCCTCTATCATATCCTATATATACCAGAGCTTAGCTTCTCTCCCTCTATCATATCCTATATATACCAGAGCTCAGCTTATCTCCCTCTATCCTATAACACTATACATCACAGAGCTCAGCTTCTCTCCTCTATCAAAATAAACCCCATTTTATCACACAGCTCAGCTTCTTCCTCTATCATATAACCTATATATCACAGAGCTTCAGCTTCTCTCCTGTCCCTATAACCCTATATATCACGAGCTCAGCTTCTTCTCCCTCCCATTTATCTCCTATATTTTACCAGAGCTCAGCTTCTCTCCCTCTATCATATAACCCTATGTATCACAGAGCTCAGCTCCTCTCCCTCTATCATATAACCCTATGTATCACAGAGCTCAGCTCCTCTCCTCTATCATATAACCCTATGTATCACAGAGCTCAGCTCCTTTCCTCTATCATATAACCCTATATATCACAGAGCTCAGCTTCTCTCCTCTATCATATAACCCTATATATCACAGAGCTCAGCTTCTCTCCTCTATCATATAACCCTATATATCACAGCGCTCCGTTTCTCTCCCGCTATCACATCCTGCTCTCAGATAGGGCAGCATAAACCACCTGACCGGTTCACGTTAAAGGGGATGTATCGCTTCTTCAGTGTGTATCATTGTGCTCTCAGTTCCTGAAATCCAGGGGCGTATCTTCCCCTCTCAGCTGGGTGTTTCTTAACTGAAGGGGGATGACATCATCCCCCCCCCCCTTCACTGTTCATGCTTGCTCCCGAGTCTTCCTCCCCCCAAGTCCACAAGTCACTGTGTCATTCTCCCAATGCAGTCTTATTTTGTAAGAGCTATTTACATACCACAGGCTTACATTCAGTCTAGACAATCTTCTATGAACTAAGAGCACTGATCTCTTCTCCTCTCACAGCTGGAGGTTTGTTACAGTTGAATCCAGTCTTCTACCAACTCATGCTGGGCAGCACAAATCTCACTGCAATGTTTACAGGCAGGAGCAATTAGGCATCAAGGCACAATTTTGCTGTTTTCTGATTGTAGAAGCCCTGCAGTATTATTGTTTTTTTCTGGCTGTGCAGAGTGTCGGTCCCTTACTTTGAGTGAGCGAGGCAGCCTAATGCTCCTTCTATGTTTGCATTAGGCACCGTCGCACAATTCTGCTGTTTTCTGATTGTAGAAGCAGGTGCAGTGCCTCTGCATTTCTGCTGGCTGTGCAGAGTGAAATTGTGTCGGTCCCTTACTTTGAGTGAGAGAAGCAGGAATGCTCCGAATACAGGGAGGGTGGGCTGTGGGAGGGCCAGACAGAATGTTAATTAGTAGAGCCGTCCGCCAATGACATGAAAGGAGGAGGAATCCGACTGGGGAACTGTGTTTACAGAAACAGAAGATAAGGGATCCTGTGATAGCAAAACAGCTTTGCTAATGACATCCAATTGCAAAGTTGCTTGTTTTCACTGTCCCCTTATTCTGAAGACCTTTTAATGTAGTGATACAACCCCTTTAAGTATCCATGCCACAGCTCAGTTTCCATGTGGAAAATTTCCACCATGTGGGCACAAAGTTTGTAATATCCTCTCCACATGTCTTGTGCTGGAATCTGCATGGAAAATCGGCAGCAGATCCGTGCAGTGTGCATTCAACCCTACAGCAAATATACCAAGGGTTTTATTCTGTGAATTTTGCATGGAAATTTTACCTTATGCAAACGTGCTCTTAGATGGAAACAATCTGTCCCAGTTGTGTGATGAACATGGTTACCCAGCTTATTATGGTACAGTGTTTAATCATCACACAATCGGAACAGATTTTCATATGAGCTTCCTTTCAATGACTGCAAACCAAGATCTTTAGAACTGTGGGGATGTACACAAGGTATGATCGAAAATTGCATAACTTCTCTTTTTCCATTGAAGAACCTTTGCTGAATCCTGAAAGGGGTTTTGCCATGATCTCATTTCATTCCTCCTGCATCCAGTTCTGTGTGCTCAGAAGGTGGCGTGTGTGATTTGTTTGAATTGCATATCATGTGACCCAGGAGGATGACATCACCAGGCCTTTCCTGTCTGTAGTCAAAGAAAGGTCTGTTTATGTATATAATTGTAAGTAGCTACACTGTTGCTCAGAGGTAACATTTTTGCTTTACAGTACAAGGGTCCTTAGTTCAAATCCCTGCAGGAACTTAACCCGTGTTTTTTTTTTTTCTCCTTATCAATGCACATACCTCACTGAGGTTTCTTTTTTTATTTGCACTGTTTGACTTATTGCTAACTAGTCCAAAGGACAGGAGTAGAATGACAGCACCTGGGGTTTCAACACTCAGTAGCTGCCTGGGAGGAGAAGTGATGTCTGAGCATGTGCGACCAGGACTGAGGAGCTCTCAGCCCTGGTCGTATCCCCTGGAGATGAGCTCTAAACAATGGATCACTAAGGAAGCAGCTAAAACAAAAACGGTGCAGAATTTTTAATAATAATGAATGGGGAAAATGTGTTATTATTTTGTTTGCAAACTTCCCACGTCAATTTTACTTCGTGGCAAAACCCCTTTAATGCTCTATTTAGGTCTGATTCACACAGCTGTAATACGGCTTCATTTTAGCATGCGTGTTAGCCTTGCCCCCCTTGCCTGCATCTTTACTGAACCAAACTTTGATCACCATGTAAGTCTTCACACTTTGCATTTTTTCAACTGCATCAAAAATGTAAGCAGTACAAAAAAAGTAGCTTTTTTTAATAATGCAGGTGACTTTTGTAGCTAACTAATTTGGAACACATGTAACATTGGGGTTAATTAAAAATGCATGCATTTTTTTAAAGCAAAAAAACATGATTTATTGCTTGCGTTTTTAATGCCGTTGAGAAAAACCCTAAGTTGCATGTCCCCACTGCACGGGTTTTCGGACGGTTTTTCAGCCGGTTTGCGGTTTTTCAGACCGCCTGAAAAACCAGCCGAAAATGAGCACAATTGTGCTCTATGGAAAACCCGTGCAGCTGTCCCCACTGCACGGGTTTTCCACCCGGCGTCAAAACATTGAGCAAGCACAATCTTCCGTCTGAAAACCGGACCGAGTCTGTGCTTCTCAATGGGAGGGGGGAGGGCTCTTCTCCGCTCATCGCGGAGAAAAAACCGCCCCCCCCCCCCCCTCCACAGCCGTGGGGACGGGCGCAAAACAGGACAAATACCGTCCGGCAAACTGGCAGGTATTTGTCCTATGCCGTGGGGATGCGCCCTAAGTGTGATTGCAGCCTTAGTTTGGTTTAGTAGAAAGGCAAAATGGCCATGTGACTCCTTTACAGGGTTGAATGCACACAGGATGGATTTGCTGTGGAAAATTTCTGCAGAAAATTTGCAGGTACATCTGCATGAAAGAATCTGCAACAATCTCTTGAGGACTTTGATGCATATTTTTCCTCATTTAGTTCAATGGTGTAAAATCTGCAGTGAATCCACAATAGAAGTTGACATGGTGATACTTTAAAAATCCACACCACAGGTCAATTCCTGCACAGCAAATTTTTAACACGGGGGGTACGAGATTTAGAATATCCCATTCACGTGGCTGATAATGTAATACATTGCTAATTTTCACCCGCGTTCAAATCCCCCGGAAAGTTCACAGCAAATCCATTTGGTCTGCAAAGCTGAGCATTGTGAAGGCAAGGCCTCTGTGTATGGAGGCGACTTGTGCTGGTTTTGGTATGCTGTGCACTAAGATGCCTTCCTTGTATCTATCACCGTGCTGACAAATTGGAATGTGTGGCCTCCTTTGTGGACAGGTTATCTTTTGTCTCTGCGCACTGCCGGGGGCGTGGGGGCACTGTCTCCTTTCCTTTTCGGTGCTCCGTTCTAAGGCATCAGGACGTTTAGGTGGTGGGGTTCTCATATAGCAGCGCCCCCCATGTGGGCACTCTTCTCCATTTCGGGGGGGATATCCATAGCTGGGGTCGTGTTTCCAGTAATGCAGTGTCGTGAAGTGCTTGATGAATTGGACACCGCAGGGCAGCAGTATGGAGAGGCCGTACATTCCTTATCTATGTGGTGATCCAGTCTGATATATTGCTAGTGGCCTGGCATATGCACAGCTCTGTCCGCTCTCCCCCAGCAGCAGTGGATTCTAATGGTTTAACCTTTTCTCTGACAAAAGGCCCAGCGGAGCCTTCTCCTTTGTATCCGAATGGTCATTGGGAAGAAACCTTTTCACATGCATTGAAGCATAACAATCAAATCCCACCGAGCGCAGGCTGAATCAATGCACGTTTTTGGAACAGTATGCTAGTGATCTCTGGACTCCCCCTTTACTTTGTGCCTTGTTATTGAAATCCTGCTGGAGAGATGTGTGAGCCCCACTTTGTCTCTTAATCCTTCTAATCGGCTGCTTTCTCATATTCTTCCTGGACGAGGCTTCTTAGTCCTTGTGTGCGGAATATGTCACATTTGGATAGATTTAAGGGGGTTTTATGGTTCTGTTCTTATTTCCGGACTAGGAAATCACACCATTTTCTTATACATGTATTTAAAGGGAACCTGTCACATTGAACATGTTATCAGATCTACTAGAATGACGTTACAGAACAGGAGGGGTTGAACTTATTGCTAATTTCCCCCAATACTATATATCAATCTGTTTAAATTCCTGTTTACTTTGGGTTAAGGAGTCCAGTGGGCGGCTTTCTTTTACAGTGTATTGACACTGTTATTAGATTCTGCTAGAATGACGTTACAGAACAGGAGGAGTTGAACAAATTGCTAATTTCCCCCCAAAATATATATCAATCTGTTTAAATTCTTGCTTACTTTGGGTTAAGGAGTCCAGTGGGCGGTCTTTACAGTGATTGACACTGTTATTAGATCTGCTAGAATGACGTTACAGAACAGGAGGGGTTGAACAAATTGCTAATTTCCCCCCAAAATATATATCAATCTGTTTAAATTCCTGCTTACTTTGGGTTAAGGAGTCCAGTGGGCGGTCTTTACAGTGATTGACACTGTTATTAGATCTGCTAGAATGACGTTACAGAACAGGAGGGGTTGAACAAATTGCTAATTTCCCCCCAAAATATATATCAATCTGTTTAAATTCCTGCTTACTTTGGGTTAAGGAGTCCAGTGGGCGGTCTTTACAGTGATTGACAGCTATCTTTGTATGCACAATTCTACAAGGAAGGTAGTTATTGACTGATAAGACTGCCTACAGGACTCCTTAACCCAAAATGATCAAAATTTAAATGGGTAACTTAGGGTTTGTCCACACAACAAATGTCGAAATATTCGCCTGATTTCGAATCCTAAAACCAATGCCTATTTTGACTCTGTTTTCAATGTGGATTTTTTGGTTGTGCGCTGCACCCTTCCAACCTGAGGCCTTTTTTAATCAGATCAGTATGACCGGAACCTATTTGCTCTGAGGTTTGGTTGGGACAGTACGCAAAACAAGGCTGTTTAGAAATGGGGTCCCATCTGAACTGAGGTCACTTTGCTACAGGGGATGGGTTCACACACATTGCCCAAAATATTTTATGTACATTAGAGGCCGTTCACACGGCACAGGACAAATACTGGTTGGTTTATCCGTATTTTCATGTCATCCACACGGCCGCTGGGGGAAGGCTTTTCTCCGCGATTAGCCCTCCCCCTTCACATAGACATATTCATATTCCGTCTGAAAACTGGACGGAAGAATGAACATGTTCTGTATTTATCGGACCGCCGGCAGAAAACCCGTGCAGTGGGGAAAAGCCCTTATAGTAATAATACAGTAATTCATATATTTAGTGTTTACATGTATGTTTGGAGAAACTGAGTTCAGTCCATTGTAATGGCGGCCATGGGCTCACTATGGACTGAACATGGTGTCAGTCTTGTGGCGCACCACATATCTGTCCATGTGCCCCAGTTATCAAAGTAACACACTCCAGATATCTAAGGCCCTGCTTCCATGGTGGATTCCATTGTGAAACTACAAGTATTCCACATCAAAATACCTGTGGAAAAGCATTAATTGGGAATCCATGTTGTAGCTTGTGCAGCACAAGTTTTCGACGCTGATTTAGCAATTCCTGGTGTTTTACATTCCACATAGATTCTTTGCAGAATAATTTCCGTAATTTAATCCATATGGCTTCTGCATGAAAACTGTGTTGGAAAACATAGGATGGAGTTTAGCCTCTTTAGTGGGGCTGACCTATGTCTCAATCCAGCTCACAAGAGGAAATCTGCGGCAGAAATCCACACATGATGCTACATGGTGGATTTTGATGTATGGAAAAATCCACTGTTTTAACATACCCTAACAGTAGATTGAGGAGCAGAACGTCTCCATTATTACTACCTCCAGCAGTTTCTTATGTGACCAATTTACAGGTCATGTGACCCCTGGTATCCAGGTAACAGTAGTGTATGGAGGAGTAGAACTTCTCCAGTATTACACCTCCAGCAGCGTCTTATCATGTGACCACCACACAGGTCATGTGACTCCTTGTATCCAGGTAACAGTAGTGTATGGAGGAGTAGAACTTCTCCAGTATTACCACCTCCAGCAGCGTCTTATCATGTGACCACCACACAGGTCATGTGACTCCTTGTATCCAGGTAACAGTAGTGTATGGAGGAGCAGAACTTCTCCAGTATTATTACTTACAGCAGCATTATATCATGTGACCACACACAGGTCATGTGACCCCTGGTATCCAGGTGACAGTAGTGTATGGAGGAGCAGAACTTCTCCAGTATTATTACTTACAGCAGCATTATATCATGTGACCACACACAGGTTATGTGACCCCTGGTATCCAGGTAACAGAGTGTATGGAGGAGCAGAACTTCTCCAGTATTACTACCTCCAGCAGCATCTTATCATGTGACCACCACACAGGTCATGTGACCCCTGGTATCCAGGTAACAGTAGTGTATGGAGGAGCAGAACTTCTCTAGTATTACAACTTACAGCAGCGTCTTATCATGTGACCACCACACAGGTCATGTGACCACTGGTATCCAGGTAACAGTATTGTATGGAGATGCAGAACTTCTCCAGTATTACTACCTCCAGCAGCGTCTTATCATGTCTGTCAGTATCTGTGGTGAAGCCATGCTTAAGTTTAACTTGACTTATATGACAGTGTCACAGAGAGACAGGCAGTCCTGTTATACAAGTAAATTCACAGTGAAGTCTTTATACAAGTAACTATAGTAATTATTCCTCGGTTTTCTCTTCAGTCAGTCCTTAGATGTCATGTAACCCCTGACATTCAGTTAGCAATAGGGTTAGTGCGTGTCTGTAAGGGGTGATGGGGAGGGGGGGGCTTGGGACTGACCTTGATATACAGGGCTGTTCTGTAGGTTATAACATTTCACTTTGCTACGAACTAGTATAAAAAAGGTATGTGGGCAAAATGATAAAGGCCTGTATGTTAGATCTCAGTCACCTCTGCATACGCTGTGTCCATTGTTCTGCTCCGTCATGTTAGCAGAACAATAGAAGTCATGGCGGTGCTGGAGCTGTCACATGGCGGGCACAAAAAGCAGTTTACAGACCCTATTGACTGTAATCTGCATGCTGCGCTGTTTTTTCTGGGATGTTTAGGGGAATGTGCAAGGCAGATGTGAACATTAGAAAACTTTATCGTTTCCATGAATCTATGGAATTTTTTTTTTTTTTTTTTTTAAATATTCAAACTGGACATCCTTTTCCACTACCTTGTTTTTCGCTGCTGATCAGCTCACAGATCTCAAAAGACCAGTTATATCAAGCTGAAACGACATTGTGCTGATCTGTGTAAGAAGTGTTCCCCTGCTTTCTAACCCTTCATATGTGATTATAGTGGATGCACGGCTTTATGTGAATGCATGCAGCAGCGTATGCTGGATTTTTACCTTGCACTTTTTTTTTTATGAAATCTAGAGCCAGTAACTTTAGTTAACCAGTTCCTAACCTGGCCATTTAACCCCCTTTCCTTAGTAGGTTTGAATGCTATAACGCTTCGCACTTGGTTACTCAGCTCGTTTTTTCACCTTTTTTCCGTAATATGTTAGGCCGTTTTTTATGTAACTTTTACATTTGATTTTTCGCATTTAATTTTTAACAGCAGAAATGGTGCTATAGCAAATTTTGTAATTATGTCACTTTTTCATCATAAAACATTTATATAAAGCTTTAGGGTTGTCAGGACGGGTTTAAAGTTGCAGGTTGTGTGGTTACTGTTTTTTAATATAGTTTTTTATTTTTATTTTTTAAAATCATTTTATTGTGCATGTTGTGTCAGAAAAAGAACTTTGGGGGGGCTTCTTTTTTGGGTGATTCACTAGTAACTGATATATTCACTCCAGTCTGATAAAACCCAGCACCTCATGCAGTTACACAGCCCCGGTGGTCACGTGACTGCCAGGAAACTGGAGGCTCCCGGATATTCTGTAGATACAACATGTATTGTGTGCTGTATACACAGTGATGGGAAGGCAGGGACAGTAATAAACCATGCTTGACTTCTCACTGGACAGCCTCCTTTTATCATAGGAGCCATGATCGGCATCACATACTTCTTTGGCAGCAGCTACCCTGTTTCCCCGAAAATAAGCCACCCCCGAAAATAAGACGTAGTGCATTTTTAGTTATGCAATTCAGAGTTTGGCTGCTTATGCTGATGTTTGTGATGAAATCACTACAGTATATTAATACATGTTGATGTTTTGTTCAACAATAAATGTGAATTATTGTTCATAGAAAAAAAAAACATCCCCTAAAAATAAGTCTTAGCTCGTCTTTAGGAGCAAAAATTAATATAAGACACTGTCTTATTTTCGGGGAAACAGGGTAAGTATCCCGTGGTAGCCATCTGTAATGTTTATATTATCATACATATGGGTATAATTTATGTTTATTTGGAAAATGCGTCTGGCTTTTCTTTAATTTGTTTATTCAAAGAATTTCTTTATTTTGTTTATTTTATTTATGTTGGTATTTTTGCATTTTGGCATTTGTTACAGTGTTTGAGGGAGTGTGTACACTATAGCGGAGCCACTCTTCTCAGGGCGATGACCCCGCTGTCAGACGGGTCAGAGGAGGTTTGATATAGATATTCCCCTCTTTTTGTTTTGGTCCCTCTGAGGTATCTGTATTGTTTCTACATTAAGGCATTGGCACCTTGTTGTAATATATTACTGGGGATAAGCTATACGTTTTAATGCTATTTAATAAAAGTTATATTTTAGTTGAATCTTTTTGCAGTGATAGTGATGTTCACACAAGCGCAGAATTTCCACGGGGAAACCACGCGGACTGCCTAAAGCGGATTTTTCTGCCTCTATACTTCAGAGTAACTGAACCACACCACTGTAGTGAATGGGAAGTGTTCTACAGTCGATTTTGGCGCTTATGTAGGCGTGCAGTACGCCCTAAGATAAGCATAAAAAACTGCTGTGTGAACATACCCTTATTCAGCTACTCTGTCTGCACAGACGTTCCAGAACGCCAGAGTTAGTGCAGAGTTCAATGTCGACGGCCCGGATGTTTATAGCCAACGGGCAGTCAGGATCTAGTTCAAAACCATGAATTGAGGAAAAGGAATTTGTTTATAGAAAAGGGTGGGCCACATTTTTGAAAACTGCAGTAGCAGTAAGCCTTTGTTGCCCATAGCAACCAGTCAGAGCTCAGATTTACCAGTGCAGCCTACAGAATGAAAGTTGAGCTCTGATTGGTTGCTATGGGCAACAAGGCCAGTCTCAGGGGACGTTTACATGGCGTAATTGCGGCTAAATACGGCACACAAATGGGGTAAACAGAATGTAACTAGTAAAGTCATTGCTTTCATTCAGACAACGGTTATTTTACGGTTGTATTTCTCAGCCTGTGGAAAAAAAAAAAAAGCAACCTGTCTCTTCCTTCGGCTGCTTATGCGCCAAGCGGTAGGTAGCTCTAACAGGCACAGAGCTGCCTCATGTTCCACACTTTCAGCAGCGCTAAAAACTGCATATTGCGGCGCGTCCCTGTGCTATACGTCGTGTGAACATACCATTACTGTTGTGATAAATGCGGCCTAGTATAGTTTCCCAAAATATAGGAATTCCACATTGCAGTAAAATAAAGACTTAGATGTAACAATGTTGATGCCGTCACTCACACCCTCTAGGATACTGCTGCTCTTATCCATTTTACTTTCAGGTTCAGACCCCGATTTCTTGCTAACCCAACCTTGGAATTGTTGGTTTTGAGACCATTGGGCTTTAGATAGTAATGTGGTTTACATGAATAGTCATTGGGGTTGTATGATAGGGATACGCTATATAAAAACACCCAATGAACATGGTCTCAATGTTCACTTCTTTCAGTCATAAGAGACTAAAGTGATGATGCATGATATGGAAGAACAGTCAGTCAAGCTCAATCGCTTTCATCTCCGTGGAGCTATTGCTCATAGCATTGAGAAATTAGTTAATTTATATGCAAATAAAACATGTATGCAGCCCTCCTCAATGAATCTATAACAAGGCGGTTTATTTTCATTTGCATAGTGTAGTATAAACGAGATAACACGTGTACAGACATATACGTGTCTCGTGACAGTTGAGCTTCAGGTACAACCTTCATTTCTGTGAACTATGTTATGTTATTTGGGGATAGACACCGTAAGGCTATGTTCACACTGCTTATTTCAGAACGTATTTACGTTGGATTGCCGAGCGTAAATACGTTCCGAAATCAGTTGAAAATCAGTTGGAAATAAGTGTCACTTAGTGTGGCACATATTTCGCAACGGATTTACAATCCCCATTCATTATGTGTGGTAAATCCGTCGCAAAATCCGGCCCAATAATTGACATGCACAATGTTTTTCCGGCCGTTTTGCGGCCGCAAATCCGCGTGACAATACGACACGGAAATACTTGTCGTCTGAACGACACGTATTTCCCATTAAAACCAATATTAAATGGCCTGCAACTTATTTCAGACTGATTTCGGAACGGATTTACGATCATAAATACGGTGGGAAATCCGTTCCGAAATAAGCCGTGTGAACAAAGCCTAAGGGTGCGTTCTCCCTGCACAGGACAAATACCGGTCGGTTTGCCGGCCGATATCTGCCCTGTTTTGCGGCCGTCCCCACGGCCGCGGGGAGGACGGCTTTTCTCCGCGATGAGCAGAGAAAAGCCCTCCCCCTCCACATTGAGAAGCACATATTCCATCCGGAAACCGGACAGAAGATTGTGCTTACACAGTGTTTTGCGGGCGGAAAAACTGCCGGACGGAAAACCCGTGCAGTGGGGACTGCTGCACAGGTTTTAAATAGAGCACCATTGTATTCATTTATGGCCGGTTTTTCAGGCGAGCTGCAAAACCGCAAACCGTCTGAAAAACCGACCAAAAACCCGTGCCGCGGGGACATACCCTCAGGGTATGTTCATCCTGCATTATTCAATCTGTTTTTCAATCTGAAAAACGTATTGAAAAGTGCTGCATAAAACGTATCCAAAGACACACGCAAAGTGTGCTGCGTGTTTGGATGCGTTTTCTGTGCAGCAGAAACGCACCCTATAGTTTTAAATAGTGTCTGCTGCGTAAAACGGATAAAAAATTGACAAGTGAACGGATCCGAAAGATGCATCACAAAGTAAACAGTCTGAACGTCAATGCGTGTTTTACTTTGAAAGCAAAGTAAATCACACTGCACATTGTTAGATGCGTGTTTGGGTCCGAAAGAAGGATCCAAACACGCATCTAAAAAACACCATGTGAACATCCTCTAAGACAGTCTGAGTCCAGTGATGCTGCTCAGTCTGTGGCAGCAAGTTGCGTTAATTAACAATTCTTTCTATGTAAAGCGTTTATGTACTTCACAAGAGCACAAGTAGAGGTATTAGGGTACATTCATGCAATGTTTTATGCAGGGTGTACTTCGGCACATAATACAAAGGTATAGAAGGGGGAAAACTGATTTGGGCCATTGCGCGTTGAAAGTACACGCTTGTAAGCGCGTGCTTTTAGCTACGCTAACAAATTCGAATTGCGGTGCGTCCCTATGCGTGCCGTGTGAACACACCTCTATAGTACATTCACAGTCAACCTACGGAGAAAAATCCACGTGCATCAATTCACATCAATTGTTGCAGATTTTGTCATATATTTATTTACGGCATAAAATCCCTTAGCTCGTGTGTCAAACAGCTATGACAGCCCTACCCAGGCATCCTAGCCACCATTCAAGGCTTTCCAATGTCCCTTTGAGGTCAGTCATAATGCTGATGTGGTTTTCAGTGAAAATAAGACACCCTGACACTCCGGCCTTAGTGGATCTGACCATTTTTAACGTACCCTTACTTTTTTCATTTTTCTAATAGCCTCTTAAAAGTTGGAATCTGATGTGGTCAATATTTTGACCAAAATACATGCGCAATTACCATCCCAATGTTAACCGGCTGCAGTGGGTGACCGATTCTGTCATCTGTATGTATGGCTACCTTCTCTGGTCTTTTGCTGTTCTGCTAATGTAAAATAACCTTTTAGTAATTTTTAGAAAACCAGCAACCAAAGATTTTTTTTTTCCCTTAAAGGGGTTGTCTCACTACACTGATTCATCTTACCTCAGTCCTGTTTTCTTGGTTTCTTTTTGAATTCAGGGGCGTGTCTACTAGGCTGCAGTAGACACCAGGTCTGTAGCTATAGCAACCAGTGCTGGCAGCCTATCATGAGAGATTGAACAGGTCTGTAGCTATAGCAACCTGAGGAGCTAATGCAGTCCATACAAGAGGGGATATCAAGAATAGGTAGGACACTGTTAATGGACACATATTGCAAATTGACTTGTTTTTGGAAGATCTTTAACATAAAAAGCAATCCTTGTAGTGAGACAACCCCTTTAAGATCATTGGACTGCTATTACAATCATCTGTCTGACAACGCATTTCACATTTCTTCAGTTACTAAAAACATTTGGTGTATGTCCTCTGTTACCACAAACTTAGGTGCTCAATAAATATTCATAGAGCCATTAATATTAATTATAGATAAACCACAACTACAGCTATCTCGACTATGGCCTTTGAGTAAGCTGACAGATCGCAGCCCTTTACATGACCAGTTTTTTTCTAATATTATTATTATTATTGATCATTTTTGTGTAATAGTTATTGACCTGACAATTTCCTATAATATAGTAATACCTATTGTGACAAAAATATTAATCACAATCCTTCTTTAGGAATTGCCTTTTCTTTTATAAGGAAGAAAATGCATGTGAAGGAAAACCACCATATGTTCCTGACCACTGTAATAGTACTATAGTACAAATAACCCAGCAACGTTTCGGAAGGTAAATTTGAGAAAGGAAGTTTACCTTCCGAAACGTTGCTCAGTTATTTGTACCAGTCAGCTCTGTTGCTGTTAGCTATGCATCATTACATGGACTACTGAATTGGATCTTCAGCTGAAGACCTATGCATCACCAGGTTTTTATTGTGTAAAGTCTGTTTGTTACATTGCCGCATAGCAGAAGTACTGTGTATGAGGTGTTACGTCATATAGATTATTGCTAAATATTAGTACATGAATGCAAAAATATATATCCTTGCTACTAAGTTACTGATTAACGGACCTACAGAGGAGATCTGTAACAGAGGGCAGACCTGGTTGTATATAGCATTGAAAAACGGCATTTGACACTATGAAGACATACCTGCAAATCCAAATGATCTTCAAGCATTAAAAAGGGACAGACTTTAAAGGGAATCTATTGCCAAACAAGATACAGACACACATTCTTTTCTTCTTAGCTGTCTTTATTTTCTGTAGATTTTTAAATTCTGTTTTCTGCAGATGATTATGGGGCAGCCATCTTGGTTGAGCTGCTTTTATCAGCAGATGATTTACAGCAGCTTCATGGACATAGGAGCCTGTGAACAGGAGCAGACCTGTTGTCTTCTATAGGAGAGTTTTCTAGGCATGCTCTGTGACCTGGGATGAAGTTACTCCATTCCCCCCCAAAAAATTAACATAAAAACATGAGTTAAAATAGTGGTTTTTTTGGGGTTTTTTTGACGACACATTGCCTTTAACGAAATAGTCCACAAGGGTCCTGGCCAGTAATTTCTAAACTGAATTTAGCATGGACATTAGATTGCACAGACAATCTTTATGGCTTTTATAAACTACTAAGGCCTCTTGACAAAGC
Source organism: Phyllomedusa bahiana (assembly GCA_025379985.1). NCBI lineage: Eukaryota > Metazoa > Chordata > Amphibia > Anura > Hylidae > Phyllomedusa > Phyllomedusa bahiana. Next base: position 68,658 of record JAODAL010014222.1, read on the forward strand.
TCCGCTCTGAGAGGAAGGGAACAATATTCCACTGTATAGTCCATCCTCATTCTTTCTCTTTCTGTGCAGGTTGATATTAGGAAGTTGAACCCTGCTCCTATTCCAGGCTCTGGCACCACTTTGTTATAGTTTAGTTTTATCTTGGTATGCGTGTTTTGGTTTCTCTGATGGTTCTGTCTTTACAGACGAGTCACAGCTGATGATAATCTGCTTTGGAAGTGAAGGAGGTTGTACAAGCTGCCTAGTTTGGACTGGACTGTTAGGCTATGTTCACACGGTGTATTTGCAGGGCGTAATTACGCCCCGCAATTACGCCCCGCAATTACGCCGTGTGTACGTGAGCGGGGGAGTGAGCGGGGGGGCGGCACTTCGCCGGCCCATAGACAATCACTGCTAGCGGCTCGTATACGCCGCTAGAAAGTGACATGTCAATTATCTCCCCGCCCGGCGGCTTCGCCGAGCAGGGAGAGGAGACGTAATCTATAGTTCTCTATGAGAACTGTGAATTACCGTAATGAATGGGCCGTTTTCGGCCCGTAATTGGCGCACTTCGGCGCGTAATTACGGACCGAAATACGGCCCATTTTAAGCCGTGTGAACATGGCCTAAGAGTGCTTTCACATGGTGCGTTTTTGATGCGTTTTTTCAATGCGTTTTTTATGCAGGAAGGCAAAGCAATTAATGCTGTACATTGCTGCACAAAAATCGCGGTAAATTTGCGGTAAAATCGCGGTAATTACCACGATTTTTGTGCAGTAATGTACAGCATTAATTGCTTTGCCTTCCTGCACAAAAAAACGCTTTGAAAAACACGGCAAAAACGCACCGTGTGCATGTAGAATGTTTTGCGGCGGCCCACGGGCGGAAAAAACGCTGGGCGGAAAACCCATATTCTGCTGGTTTTTCAGGCGGTCTGCAAAAGCCGGCCGAAAACCCGTGCTGTGGGGACATGCCCTTAGGGTGCTTTCACACAGCGCAGTTTTGATGCAGTTTTAACTGCGCTCCAGTTAAACTGACTTTATTACCACAAGCTTCTTTCAGTTGTCTAAATTGTTCAGAAAGGTGTTTCAAGTAAGTAATCAGTGACTGTGTTTGACGTCTTGTGGATTACAAACCCACTAATTGATTACTCACTTTCCAAACAGTTTAGATAAGTGAAAGAAGCTGCTGGTAATAAAGGCAGTTTAATTGGCGCGCAGTTAAAGGAGTTGTCTCACTACAGGCCAGCCTACTTCAAAAATCCTATGCTGCCAGACACACTGAATTCAGGGGCATGCTTCTTGTCTGCCTCTTCTCCTCCCCTTTCCCCCCTCCCCTCCGCACACCGACATCTCTCCTCCTTCAACTGCAGTAACTTATATACAGCAGGGGGAGGGGGTTTGCTGCCAGGTTTTAACCCTTGTTGCCTGCCTGGGTCTGCCTGCGGGCTGTTTCCACTGTTTGGATCACTGCACTTTTAACCTCCACAAAAATCAGGAGACGAGGGGAAAAAGGGCGATCTATGATTTGGGGAGAGGCCCGGGAAAAAGGGGGTTATGCTAATAGCAAGCGGGGGGGTGAAGTGTTCCTATCCCCCCCCGGGCTTACATATAAACCCATGGCATCTCAAGAAACAACAAAAAAACCCCTTCAAAAACAGAAAAACAGGGAAACCTGTGAAGTGATTTTACTATAACAAGATGTTCACAAATTACAGAGAGCAGGGAGGGAGGGCCCCCCTAGGGTTTCTTTTAAATATAGTAAAAAGCCCACAAAAATCAGTTAAGTAACACACTTCACTGCTGTCACCCCCACGACTACAGATCACCTCATCTCTACCCTTCCTAATCTGTGTAGAGACAGGAGGGACCCAGGCACAAACGGGGTTAACCCACACAGACACAAACCCATACCCTCCCCCTCCCTTCCCACAGAACATACTGGGGGGGGGGGCTCTGTCCTGACCTGTATTAAAAAAGCTAGGGTAAACCAGAAATGACAAGCCATGAATAAAGATAAACAGGTCGGCTGCTATAGTGGAAATTTTTGAAGCTGAAAGCACTCCTACTATCAGGGAAAAACTCAAAATTTATAGACATTTGTAATGAACATATATTGCAAAGCGCTTGTTTTTTTAAAATTCTTTTAAAATTTAAAAAACCCAAACATTGGGACGAGACAACCCCTTTTAAAAATGCACCAAAACCCGCGCTGTTTTACACAGTCCCGTTTTTGTTGCGTTTTTGATTCCCAAAAGCCGGGAAAATTGCGCAAAAAAAAAACGCAACAAAATCGCTTTTTTTGGGGGGGTTTTTTTTTCGGCAAAGGGACAGCATTAATAGCTGTGTCTTCCTGCACAAAAAATGCATCGAAAACGCACTTTGTGAAAGCACCCTTAGGCCTCGTTCACACGGCTTATTTTGCCGCGGATTGGCGCCGTACTGCGCGCCGGATTTGCGCTGCAGTACGGCACCAATCCGTCGGAGTAATTACGGTAATCCACTGCTCTCATAGAGAACAGTGGATTCCGTCGCTCCTCCCCGCTCGGCGAATCCGCCGCGGGGGTAGAAAGTGACATGCACATTATTTACGGCGCGGACGCGCCGTAAACAATGCATTGTCTATGGGGCCGGGAGCGGCGCCCCCGCCGCGCCCCCGCCCCCGTCCCGCCCCTTATTCACGGCAGATTTGTGAGCGCAATCCGGCTCACAAATCCGTCGGGAATAAGCCGTGTGAACACGGCCTCAGAATAATTGACCATATCATGGGCTGGGCATAATCATTCTTCTTAACCAACATTCTTTGAGACTACGTGTTCCTTCAGCTAGTGGTGCGTAGCAATATGTTACCCTCCCCTATGTCGGCATGTGTGACATTTTATGTCCTGTCAACAGAGGTGTCCTTTTCCTTAAAGTCTCTTTTCAGTAATCTGCTCGGAAAGCAGCAGCTGGTGGTGTGCTAGTCCGATAAGAGTGAAGTGCGTGAGTGAAAATGCTATAGGTCAGCTGTTGTGAGGTTGCCTTGTCTCGGTCACACTTGACATTCAGATGTCTCAGGATAAATACAGCTGCCTCGTGTTTGAGGTCTCTTTCTAAATACTACTTTGTCCGCTCCATCCAGCAGTCTTCTCTGAGCATAGACCTTCATGTATGAGAAGTGTTTCTTTTATTTGTGATTACAGGAAGTTTATGCTGTTGTTTTGTCCTCCTCTGTTACGTCAGCTAAATGTCTTTGCCAAGGATGAGCAATGTAGCTGTGGCATAAGGCGGATTCACTTAAGGCACCTGTTTGACACCTGTTATATGTACAGTCATGAGAAAAAGTACACCCTCTTTCTACTAGTGCATCATAAATAAATTTGAATATCATTGAAAAGTTAACTTAGGTCTGTAATTCAAGTCAAATAGAGAAACCCATAGATTTTATAGACTCATTAAACACAGCAATATATATTTCATGCGTTTCTTTAAATATGGATGAGCATAGCTTAAAGCCAATAATAACCCAAAATGCAGTAGATCAGAAAATTAGAATAATGTGAGAAAGGTGAATATTGTTGATTCATGAGGCCACATGTATGAAACTGTTTAGGTCTAAAACGCACTATTTTGCCCATAGTAACCTATGGGGAAAAAAGTGAGCTTTAGACCTAAACAGGTTTCATACAATGTGGCCCATGGTGTCACACAGTTTCCTAAGACTTCACAATTATGGGTAAGACTGCTGACCTGACACTTGTCCTAAGGGCAGTCATTGACGGCCTCCACAAAGAAGGAACGACACAAAAGGTCAATGCAAAAGACCCTGGCTGGGCTATATTAAAGCATATTAATGGAAAGTTGTGAGGTAGGAAAGAGTGTGGTAGAAAAAGGTGAACAAGCAACAACGGATGATCAGAGCCTTCATGGGATTGCCATAAAACGGCTCTTCAAGAATTTGGGAGAGATTCCCAGGGAGTGGACTGTGGCTGAAGTCAGTGCTTACACCACCACACATACATATCCAGGATAAGGGCTACAACTGTCACATTCTTAGTGTCAAGCCCCTCATGAACCAGATATACCTTCAGAAGCTTCTTACCTGCAGTAAAAGAACAAGGACTGCATTTCCTTTGGAAATCAAGGTCCCAGAGTATGGAGGAAGAGTGGAGAGAAACACAATCCAAGTTGCTTGAGGTCCAGTGTGAAGTTTCCCCAATCAGTGATGGTTTTGGAGCTATGTCCTCTGCTGGTGTTGGTCCACTGTGTTATATCAAGTAGAAGGTCAGCACAGCCGTCTACCAGGAAATATCAGAGCACTTTGTGCTTCCCTCTGTGGACGAGCTTAGGGCTAAGTTCACTCGTCATAATTGCGGGGCGTAAGTATGCCCCGCAATTACACCGGGACTTCAGGAGCTCGCGCCAATTGACGTGTATTCCCGTGGGGCTGGGGTGGGGGAGTATACCGCCGGCCCCAAAGACATTCATTACTAGCGGCGCGTATTTGCCGCTAGTAATTGACATGTCACTTATCTCCCCCCGCGGGAGAACTGTGGATTACCGTAATGACTGGGGCGCATTACGCCGCGAAATACGTGGTGAAATGCGCCCCAATTTAACCTGTGTGAACATAGCCTTATGGAGATGCTGATTTCATTTTCCAGCAAGACCTGACACCTGTTCACACTGGCAACTGTAGCAATACTGGTGTAATAACCACTGTCCTTGATTGACCAGCAAACTCATCTGACCTAAACCACGTAGAGAATCTATGATGAGAGACACCAGAGCCAACAATACAGCTGGGCTGAAGAGCGCTATCCAGGTAACCTGGGCTTTCATAACACCTCAGCATTACCACAGGCTGATCACCTACATGCCCCGCCGCATTGATTCAATAATTCATTCAAATCAAAGTGCTGAGTGTATATAGTGTACAGACCTTTCAGTAGGCCAACATTTCTGGATTACAATTTTTTTTTTTGATTAGTCTTATACACTATTCTAATTTTCTGATATACTGAATTCTGGGTGTTTGGGTTTTTTTAAGCTGTAAGCCATATTCATCCACATTCAAAGACATAGACACTCGAAATATATCTCTGTTGGTGTAATAAGTCTATAGATCAACAATGATCTATTGCAGTTAACCATGCTGGATACACAGTTGTTTTGCGATTTTGCAAGTTTTCCTACCTGCAAAGAATGGAGATGTGTAATTTTTATTGTAGGTACACTTCAATTGTGAGAAACACGTAATCCATAAAATCACATTGTATGATTTTTAAATAATTTATTTGCCTTTTATTGCATGAAATAAGTATTTGTTACAATAGAAAAACAGAACTTAATATTTGGTACAGAAACCTTTTGTTTGCAATTACGGAGGTCAGACGTTTCCTGTAGTTCTTGACCAAGTTTGCACACACTGCAGCAGGGATTTTGGACCACTCCTCCATACAGATCTTAGCCAGATCTTTCGGGTTTTGGGGTTGTTGCTGGGCTACATTGAGTTTCAGCTCCCTCCAAAGATTTTCAATGGGTTCAGTTCTTGAGACTGGCGAGGCCACTCCAAGATCTTGAAATGCTTCTTACAGAGCTACTCCTTAGTTGTTCTGGCTGTGTGTTTCTGGTCATCCTGCTGCTGGAAGTCTCGGCCACAACCCATCTTCAATGCTCCTACTGAGGAAAGGAGGTTGTTGGCCAAAATCTTGCGATACATGGCCCCATCTATCCTCTCTTGGAGTGTGATTGTGTGGACAGGTGTCTTTTATACAGGTAACAAGTGTAATAAATGTGGATGTAATATCAAAATCTGACAGCATTTTGACATTTGCTGGACCGTGTTTTTTGCCGCAGATTTTCTCAAAAACCACGGTTGTTTTTTGGATTTGCCGTTGGACCATACAATTGAATATACAGAAATCCGGTGGAATCCTGCAGAATATACAACATGTTGCATAATCCACTGGATTTTAAAAGCGACAATACAAAGTCCGTGCTATGTAGACTACAGCACAATTTTGTTATTGCTGTCTATGGCGGAATCGAAAATCTGAAGTAAAACCTGTGCTATGTAGACCTAGCCGTAGTGTCGCACACACAGGGCCACATGTATGAAAACTGTCTAGGTCTAAAACTTACTTTGTTGTCCATAGCAACCAATCAGAACGCCCCTTTCATTTCATATAGTGCTCTGGAAAAATGAGAGGGGAGCTCTGATTGCTTTCTATGGGGAACAAAGTGAGTTTTAGGCCTAGACAGTTTTCATACATGTGGCCCAATGTCCTGACAGTAGCTTGTTTTCTTACTGTATCTGGGACCACATGGTGGCGGTTGTTCTTGTTGCTATTCCTTTACATGTGATGTCCACAATAGCTGACCAGTTATGCTGCCTCTTTTGGATGTGCACATATCAGACAGTTTGAATTTGTAAACAGCTTGGAAATGAGAACTTCCACAGACATCCATAGCTGATAATCCAAAATGTTACGTGACAAAAATAAACTTCTATACATGTTAATTACCTGAGATTTGTCCACTATACAATTTAGATTTTAGAAAAATGTCTTAATTGTAGGTACAAGGTTGTTTACAATTAAAGGGGTTTTCCAGTTTATACCAAAGTTAAAGTGAACCTGTCAGGTGGTTTATACTGCCCTATCTGAGAGCAGGATGTGATAGAGGAGAGAAGCTGGGCTCTGTAATGTATAGGGTTATATGATAGAGGAGAGGAGCTGAGCTCTGTGATATATAGGGTTATATGATAGAGGGAGAGAGGCTGAGCTCTGTGATATATAGGATTATATGATAGAGGGAGAAGCTGAGCTCTGTGATTATAGGGTTATATGATAGAGGGAGAGAAGCTGAGCTCTGTGATTATAGGGTTTATATGATAGAGGAGAGAGAGAGCTTTGAGAGGCTCTGTGATGTATAGGGTTATATGATATAGGAGAGCAGCTGAGCTCTGTGATGTATAGAGCTCTGTGATGTATAGAGTTCTAGGATAGAGGGAGAGAAGCTGAGCTCTGTGATGTATAGGGTTATATGATAGAGGAGAGAAGCTGAGCTCTGGATTATAGGGTTATATGTAGAGGAGAGAAGCTGAGCTCTGTGATATATAGGGTTATATGATAGAGGAGAGAAGCTGAGCTCTGGAATATATAGGGTTATATGGTAGAGGGAGAGAAGCTGAGCTCTGGATATATAGGGTTATATGACAGGAGAGAAGCTGAGCTCTGGGATATATAGGGTTATATGACAGGAGAGAAGCTGAGCTCTGTGATGAATAGAGTTAAATGATAGAGGAGAAAGCTGAGTCTGTGATATATATGGGTTATATAGAGGAGAGAAGCTGAGCTCTGATGATATAGGGTTATATGGTAGAGAGAGAAGCTGAGCTCTGTGATTATAGGGTTATATGAGAGAGGGAGAGAAGCTGAGCTCTGGGAATATATAGGGTTATATGGAAGGAGAGAAGCTGAGCTCTGTGATTATAGAGTTATATGAGTAGAGGAGAGAAGCTGAGCTCTGGGATATATAGGGTTATATGACAGGAGAGAAGCTGAGCTCAGGGATATATAGGGTTATATGACAGGTGAGAAGCTGAGCTCTGTGATACATAGGGTTGCATGATAGAGGAGAGAAGCTGAGCTCTGTGATATATAGGGTTACATGATAGAGAGAAAGATGCTGAGCTCTGTGATATATAGGGTTATATGACAGGAGAGAAGCTGAGCTCTGTGATGTATAGGGTTATATGGTAGAGGAGAGAAGCTGAGCTCTGGGATATATAGGGTTATATGACACGAGAGAAGCTGAGCTCTGTGATATATAGGGTTATATGGTAGAGGAGAGAAGCTGAGCTCTGGGATATATAGGGATATGTGATAGAGGGAGAGAAGCTGAGCTCTGGGATATATAGGGATATGTGATAGAGGGAGAGAAGCTGAGCTCTGGGATATATAGGGTTATATGACAGAGAGAGCTGAGCTCTGTGATAAAGGGTTACTGATAGAAGAGAAACTGAGTTCTGTGATATATAGGGTTATATGACAGAGGAGAGGAGCTGAGCTCTGTGGTATATAGGGTTATATGATAGAGGGACAGAAGCTGAGCTCTGTGATATATAGGGTTATATGATAGAGGGAGAGAAGCTGAGCTCTGTGAAACATAGGGTTATACGATGGAGAGAAGCTGAGCTCTGTGATATATAGGGTTATATGATAGAGGAGAGAAGCTGAGCTCTGTCCACTGGACCATGGTTTGTTGCGCAAAAACCACAATCTGTTTTTTAATTTTCCGTTAGGCCATACAATTGAATGTACAGAAATCTGGCAGAATATACATGTTGCATATTCTGCTGGATTTTAAAAGTGACGACAAAAATTCTTTGCGTCTTCTGTTTACCCTTGTTCTCTTCTGAATGGGGCGTTAATGCTGCAGCTGCTGATTGGCTGCAGTAGTCACATGCCACTCCCTTACATCACCGTTTGGAAGTGAACAGCTCTGATGTAAGCAGAGGCACGTGATTGTGGCAGCCAGTCAGTGGCTGCAGCAGCGATGTTCCTTTCAGAAGAGAATGAAGGTAAACAAGAGCCGGAGGTAGCCAGCGCTGGAGCGGAGGAAGGTGAGTATAGGCTTTTTTTTAAAATTTTATTAGGCTGCAGTAATCTGTTAATTTATTTTGGTATGAATTAGACAACCCCTCTGAAGCTGACAATAGCGTTACAGTGGGGACCCTGCTTGATTTCTTTAGTCTGCTGACGGTCTGATAGTTAATGGGCAGCTTCTCCAGTGTTATACTTTTCTATAAGATACACCTAACTCACGGTCTCTGACCACCTCTTGTCTTCTCCTATTCAGATAGCATGCAGTATATAAAGAGTTTCTGGAGGATCTGGGGCCATCACCATTCTATGGCTGGTATTATGCTGTGTCCACATACTATTTCTTAGTTCTGGCTTCTGTCCGGTTTTAGGCCTCATTTACACCTTTCAGGTTTGATTCGTATTTTTCATTAGGATTTGGGAGCCAAAATCAAGAGCGGATCTAAACATAGAAGGAATGTAGTAGAAAGGTTTATGCTATTTATGCTATTCTTTGCATCTATTCCTGACAGAAATCTGCAATGTGTCAATGAGGCTTTAGGAAGGCTACAAAACCAACACCCCCAAAAAACATCTCCCTATGTTTTCATATGAACTGAGACATAAGCAGGAACTGTAAAGGCCCCATGCATCTCTATAGGGGCCCAATTACCTTGTGGTCATAATTGTCCTCATACTGAAAACCTACATTTACAAACTGTGTATTGATATAGGTCTGTATGAATGAATATCTGCACCTTTCCTAAGTTATGAAACTGGCTGGTCATTATTCTCAATACTTAGGGGGCCAGATATGCAGTTTAATTTGTTAATTGTCAGGTGGTGTATACCATTCGCACACTGTCAATCAGATCTTCCATTTTTTGATGGCTGTATGGGTATTGTTAGTGCTGATGGGACAGTGTCAGAGTGATGTAGAGTCCATACTATCATACTGATGTAGAGTCCATAGAGTCCGTTCAGCAGTGCTGGCAGATCTTTTTTTAACCACACAGCCAAGTCATATTATTATGACCACCAGCTAGTTTTTATCACAGGTATCTGGAGCCATGCTAACTGTAGTGCGACCCACAGCTGCTGAAGGGTGCGTTGGGGAGGATCCATAGAGCGAACAGGTCCATTGATTCCACAGGTGCTCAGTTAAGTTCTTTGGGTAATACTTGGAAGCCTTGGTCATGCTCTTCCAACCAGTTACAGACATTTCCAGCTGTGCAACATGTTGTATTGTCTTGCTGGAAGATGAGGTTGAGAGTGCTTTCCACATGGATGAGTGGGCCCAGAGAAATTGGGAGAGAAACCACCAAGCGTATGATAATTATTTTATTATGGCAGGGAAGATTGTCATGATGGTCCCAGAGAATTCCACAAAAACATTCCCTAGACCATAACACTGGCACCACCAACTTGTGTTTGTCCACCTTTGCAGCCAATGTTCACCTTTCACATCAATGACACCTGCTGCTCCAGTTTCCACACTGTTTGTTCACAATGGTGTCCACTCCCAGTGCACTTTTACCAAAGCAGCACACAAACAATTCACAACCCGTGCAGTTTCCAAAAATATTGCCACCCTTAGGGCATGTTCACACTATATACAGTACGCGCTGCAGTACATCGTGTATTTCGGAAGCTCTCGCTAATACCAAGGCTGTGGAGTTGGCAAGCCAAAGCCCCGACTCCTCAATTTCCCAAACCTCCGACTCCTGACTCCCTCATACACGCATGTTTAAGTGATAACTTTACTGTAGTAAAATGGTATCAGCCTGTTTATCACCTCATGATACAATAATCAAGCTAGTTAGGTAAGAACAGACACTGACAAGCAAAAGGGTAACAATGTTTGATCTTTTGACACTTGTGGATAGAGTTGAAGAAAAAGTGTATTTGTATCAAGTTCCCCTTACGGGCCTTGTTAAAGGTCTATTATTTTTTTAAAAATTTTTGGAAGGGGGTCAGGTTTAAATTCAAAAAGGGCAAAGGGCCCCCCCCCCCCCCCACAAAACCTTTTTGTGGGATGGAGGGGGGGAGGGCTTTGGGGGTTTTTTGGGGGCCCCGGAAAATTAAAACCCCGTATGTTTTTTTAGGGCCCCTTTAAAGGGTTTGATGGGGGCCCAGAGTTACCTTCCCCGCCCATAAACCCCAAATGGTTTTGCCCCTTTTGGAACTGTTTACTTTACTAATACATCGCCCCCAGGGCCATTTTTTGAAATTATTTCTATGTTTCCAATTTGGGGGAACAAAAAACCCCCAAAAGGAATTTTTAAAAAATTGCCCCCTTGGGGTTGTTTTTGGCCGGGGGGGAATGTAAAAGGGAACTTGAAAACCAAGGGCGGGGAGTTAAGGGAAACCCCACTTCTTTTCCTCCTTTTGGCCCCTATTAACCCAACCATTTCAACCCCTTTTATTAAAAAATTTCACCCCTTTTCCCCTGCAAAACAGATTAGGAGGAAAAAAACAAAAGGGGTAACTTTGGACAAACCCCCTTTAAGATTAAAAAAAGTTAGTTAAGCTTTCCCCCCTTGGGGTGTGGGGGGAAAAGGGGGGGAGGGAGGGAAAAAGGAACGACAGACCCAAAAGGAAAAGAAAACGGGGCCCTAAAAAATTAAAAAAAATTAAAACCAGGGGAAAAAAACGGAAGGCCTAAAAAAAAATTTTCTTAAGAGGGCAAATTTTCCTTTAAAAGAAATGGGTAAGAGGGACTGTTTTAAAAATTTTAACAGTACCCTCATTTTAACAAAGTTTGAAAGTGGATGGTAAATTTTAGGGAAAAGCCGGGAAAAATTCACAAGTTAAAAAAACATTGTTACCATTTTCCCCTTTGTCAGTGAAAAATTTATATTTATTGGATTGATTTTAAAGGAAAAAAAAAAAAAAATTTAAAATTTATCCCAAAAACACTTGCAGGAAAATTTGGGGGAATCTAAATTTGGGGTTCTGAAAAATTTTATTTTTTGCCCCCAAAAAAATTCCTCCCATAAAAATGCCCTCACATTTTGACCCCTTTTTTTATTTCCAGGCTATGGAACGGCCCCTTTCTCTACACAAAACCCGGGGGGACCCAGGGGAAAAACTTTCTCTAACAATGTCAGGGTATAAAGGAATTCCCTCAGCCACATTTTCAGTGTTGATGAATGGTTAAAACTCTTCTACTTCTTTAAAAAGCGGGTGAAACATTTTCCCAAAAAATTTGGGTTTTGCCTGGGAGCGGGAATTTTTCCCGGGGGCCCCTTTCCCTTTGCATCAATTACTTTTCCTCTTTGTGTGGGGGCGGGAAGATAGGGGGACCCAGTAGCATGGAAAAACCCCCAAATTTTTGGGCTTTTTGGGCACGGCATCGAAATTTAACTGGCCCAAAACTTTTTATATATTTTGGGAGGGGGGAGCCCGGCCCCTTTTAAAGAGACTCGACCCTGCAAAAAAAGGAACCGAACCTCCAAAAGCCCTGGCTAATACGACTTGGGGGGGGGGGGAGGGGGTCGGCAGCCCCCCCCGGCCCCTTTGACATTCATTAAAAAACGCGGCGCGTTTTTCCCGGGGTAGAAATTTTGAAATGTCCCTTATCTCCCCCCCGGTCCCAAATAAAAAATTGTTTTTTTTTATGAGGGGGAAAGGGAGGTTTTAAATTAAAATTTAACCCGAAATTTTCCCGGGGGCCAAAATTACCCGTGTGCCCATACCCCCTTACCCCAAAAAGGCCAAAAAAAATAATTACTTTTTGCAACTCTAAAAAAATTTCCCATTTTACCCTGATTTGAAAGCCCGGAAGAGATTTTTTGTGCAGACGGGTTTTCTTAAAACCTTTTTACCCCCCAAGGGGCCGGGCTCAGGGAATTTTTTTGTTGCCGATGTTCCGAAGTATAAAGTGGTCAAAAATTAATTTGTAAAATTCGATTGATTAAATTTGGTTTCCCAAGGGACAATGAAACATATTTAGGTTTTTGGGGAATGTCTGTTTGGGTTGAAAATGTAAGTTTTTTGGGAAAAAAACTCCTTTGCTTACTCAATAATGCCCCATTTTTTTTTAAATAGGTCACTTGTCTACCCTGGGGTAATAAGTCTAATACAATAAAAAACCCTTCGGGGAAATTATCGCGGGATTTACTGAAAAAGGAAACCCACTTCAATGGCAAGGAGGGGCCCCTCCCAGGGGGCCCGGGGGCCTGCTACCGAGATGCGGGGGCCTAAGTTCACAGAGCGGAAGTTTGGGAAGGGAAAAAAAATCTACCCCCTTGTGATCAGTGCAACTGTGAGTAGTGCCATTATGTTTTTAAACAAGGATTTCTGTTCTAAACTCGGGGGAATACTGTGGGTGTTCTCCCCTTTTATTCTACATTTTTCTCTTGCTTTTCCTTTTCAAATTACTGTTAAACCTGTGACTGCAGCCCCAAAGGGGTTTTCCCTAATAAAAAAATAAACCATTGGATCCCTATGTTATCTTTTTAAAATTTTTGTCTGATTTGGGGGAAAGCTGAGTGAAGATCTGGGGGACCCAGAAATAATCCCTATAATAAAAAATAAAGGAACGTTAATTTGAATTTGAAAATCTGAGGGAAATTTTTGCGGGTTTTGAAAAGACTGTGTAAAGAATAATTTCCCCTGTAGCCGGGCGGGCCAGGATAGCCATGTTTTACCCCCCCATCCTCCATTTTCTCGGGCCCCAAGGGGCCACGGGAATTAAATTCTCAGAAAGTCTTTGAAAAACCCCGGGCCAATTGGGCGGCCCACAACTGAAAGCAAAAACGGTTGGTTGTCTGCTCCCCATGGGAAATGAGAAAAAGTTGGGGGGTTTTGGCAAAAAAAAAGCCCTTTTATTGGGAAAAAAGGGAAAACATACTTTTTAATAACATGCTTTTTTTGTTTTATTTTGGGCCCTTCCACCCAGAAAATTGGGGGGTGAAAATTTAACCCTTTTTTAAAATTTTTTTTTCCCCTTTCTTGCTTTTTCACAAAACCCTTTCCCTTTTCCCGGGCCAGTTTTCAGGCCCCCCGGGTTTCCTGTTCAGGCTTGGGGGGGGAGGGGTAACAGCAGAAATTTGGGACTTTTTAAAACTCTGCTTTTTTTTGGTAAGCCTTTGTTGGGGGACATTGATGGTAAAAAGGTTTTTTAAAACCACAGGGCAAAAATTTTTAAAAAGGTTTTTAAAGTTGATAGTAAGGCTATTTTTCCCCCCCAGGGGTTTATTTGCGGGGCGAAATTACCCCCTGGGGACGGGGGGCCCGGGCACATAGATTTCCTTTTCTAGGGCGGTTTTACGGCGCTAAAAAATTTAAACATGC
>JAODAL010014223.1:0-88244 GCA_025379985.1 Phyllomedusa bahiana
TCCCCCTTATTTCATGTACATGGATCAGTGGTCCTGATCCCTTTGCAGAGAAACAGCCCCAAAGCATGACATTGCCACACCCATGCTTCATAGTAGGTATGGTGTTCTTTGGATGCAAATCAGTCTTCTTTCTTCTCCAAACACGACGAGTTGTGTTTCTACCAAACAGTTCTACTTTGGTTTCATCTGATTATATGACTTTCTCCCAATACACTTCTGGATCATCCAAATGCTCTCTAGCAAACTTCAGATGGCTCCGGACATGTACTGGCTTAAGCAGGGGGACACGTCTGGCACTGCAGGATATGAGTTCCTGGCGGCGTAGTGTGTTACTGATGGTAGCCTTTGTTATGTAAGTCCAAGCTCTCTGCAGGCCATTCACTAGGTCCCCCCCATTTGGTTCTGGGATTTTTACTCACCGTTCTTGTGATCATTTTGACCCCACGGGGTGAGATCTTGCGTGGAGCTCCAGATTGAGGGATATTATCAGTGATCTTGTATGTTTGCCTATTGCAGATTCAGTCTTCCCAGCCTGGTGCAGGGCTACAATTTTTTTTTGGGTTTGTCCTCAACAGCTTTTTGGGTTTCTACCTTTAGTAAAGTTTGCAGTCTGACTGTTTGAGGTTTTTAACAGGTGACTTTTATACTGATAACAAGTTCAAGCATGTGCCATTACTACAGGTAAAGAGTGGAAGACAGAGGAGCCTCTTAAAGAAGAAGTTACAGGTCTGTGAGAGCCAGAAATCTTGCTTGTTTGTAGGTGACCAAATACTTATTTTCCACCATAATTTGCAAATAAATTCTTTCCAAATCAGACAATGTGATTTTCCTGATTTGTTTTTTCATTTTGTCTCTCATAGTTGAGGTCTACCTATGATGTCAATTACAGGCCTCTCTCATAATTTTAAATGGGGGAACTTGCACAATTGGTGGCTGACTAAATACTTTTTTTCCTCACTGTATTTCATACTGCATATCAACTACCTGTGATACTTTTATTTTATAAATAGGACAGTGGAATATGACATAACTTTGTCAGATATATGTATGTATGTATGACAGCCATGACATGACAGTTATTCAGCTGGTAACTTTTCCTGACGGGCATATGTTTTCCATTCAGCGAGTAAAAGATTGCCATAGATAATATCTATATCACCTCAGTAAGTGGTGGTTCCATGGAAAGTTACAGTATTTGTCTAACGTATCATTGAGCCCTGGAATAAGTGTCTCCACAAGTTGTACTGAGTCATCCAATAGATTAAAAATTACTGTTGTTTGCAATAATAGGTACAAAAAGTTGTTAGTTTCATTTTACCAACAGTCAGCAAGGTAGTTCAGAAACAGAAAATGGAACATCAGCACACACAAATAGGTTATCTTTGCCAGGATATTCCCTATGACGCTGTATATATTATATATATATATATATATATATATAATATATATATATATATAATATATATATATATATATATATATATATATATATATATATTGTAACAGGGCAATATATATAGTTATATATATAGTTACCTATTTCTGACACTAGGTGGAGTTATACCCGAGTTCTCTATGCAACATGCCGCCACGGATACCTGGCCTTGGTGGAATAAGAGCCAGCCGCATGTATTGTCAGCCTCACTAAGTGGTTGGCAATGGGGTAGCATTAGTGTGGCTTTTCAGCCGTTCGTGGGTCGGCTCTTATTGGGGGTAGACAATGTGTCGGGTGGGCGTCTACTCCACATGGTCCAGGCCAGGATTTGGATAGTGCTCGGTTTTCCTATAAAAGGCTTGGATCTTCAGGTATACAGGGGGCGTGGTCTGCTAGCTGGCAGTGAGCAGAGGAGCTGGAGAGAGAGACTTGGTGAGAAGTCTGACCCCAGTGTGGGGAAAGTGTGTATGGTGCTCGGCGGTAGGCCGAGGCCATTGGTAGAGAGGGCGCTCTACTAAATGTGTAGTGAGCGGCCAGACGGCCAGGGTTTTGTTTACCTGTTTTTGTTTGTAATACCTGTGCGTGAATAAACCTGGTTAAATCAAAGCCTGAAGTTGGAGTGCCAATCCGTTTAACCCAAGCGGCGATCCGTGAGCTGAAGAAACCCCCCCGCAGGACCGTCCAAGATGGCGTCCGGACGAATGTGAGTGTCACAATATACATACATATATTATGCCACAAAAGCGAGTACACCTGTGATATTTTTAAACATAAATTATTGTCTTTTTCAACCCTTAAGACATGACACTGATACAATATAGTCAGTGTACAGCTTGTATAACAGTGTAAATTTGATGTGCTCTCAAAAAAAACACACAACACACACCCCTAAGTGAGAAAGGACAAGGTGTGCCAAATTTGCCATTTCTCTCCACAGTGTCATGTGACACATTAGTCTTACAAGGTCTCAGGTGTAAAGGGGAGCAGGTGTGTTAAATTTGGTGTAATCGCTTTCACACTTTCTCATACTAGTCACTGAAAGTTCAACATGCCAGCTCATGGCAAAGAACTCTCTGAGGATGTGAAAAAAAAATAATTTTTGCTCTACATAAAGTGGCCTAGGCTATAAGAAGATTGCCAACACCCTGAAACTGAGTTGCAGCTTGAGGCCAAGATGATACAGCAGTTTAACAAGACAGGTTCCACTCAGAAAGGGCCTCGGCGTCATGTCCAGAAATTGTCTTTTCAAAATTGACGTATGAGTTCTGCCAGCATTGCTGCAGAGGATAAAGGAGTGGTGGGTTAGCCTGTCAGTGCTTAGATAATACAACACACACTGCATCAAATTGGTCTATATGGCTGTCATCCCAGCCGGAAGCATCTCCGAAAGAAGATGCACAAGAAAGCCTGCAAACAGATTGCTGAAGACAAGCAGACTAAGGACATGGATTGGCCCTGTGGTCTGATGGGACCAAAATAAACTTATTTGGTTCAGATGGTGTCATGCATGTGTGGGTTCAACCAGGTGAGGGTGAGGAATACAAAGTCAAGTGTGTCTTGCCTATAGTCAAGCATGGTGGTGAGAGTGTCATGGTTTGGGGCTAGATGAGTGCTGCTGGCTGTGGAGAACTACATTTCATTGAGAGAACCATAAATGTAAACATGTACTGTTACTTACTGAAGCAGAGCATGAACTGCTCCCTTTGGAAACTAGGCCACAGGGTAATATTCCAATATGATAACTACCCCAAACACACCTCCAAGACTACTTCCTTGCTAAAAAAAACAAGGTTAAAGGTGCTGGGCTAGCCAAGCATGTCTCCAGATCTAAACCCTATTGAGCATTTGTGGGGCATCCTCAAACGGAAGGTGGAGAAGCGCAAGGTCTCTAACATCTGCCAGCTCTGTAATGTTGTCATGTAGGAGTGGAAGAGGATAGTGAACTCCATGCCCAAGATATTTAAGGCAATGCTGGAAAATAATGGTGGCCACACAAAATATTTAAACTTTGGGCACACTTTATGCATTTAGGGGTGTACTCACTTTTATTTCTAGCAGTTTAGACATTGATGGCTGTGTGAGTTATTTTGAAGGTACACCAAATTTATATTGTTATACAAGCTATACACTGACTACTTTACATTGTTTCAAAGTGTCATATCATTAGTGTTGTCCCATGAAAAGATATAATCCACATACCAAAACAGTAACAAATCAGTTGGCTTAGCTTCAGTCACAACAAAAATATCCACAGAAAGGGTAAATTACTAATTCCTCTCTGAGTGGACTTGGCCTACCACCCAGCACCACAAATAGACACTCACAAAGTCCAATATAGGTCTCTCACAAGCCTGGGGAATAAAAGCCTTCTCCTCAGCTATTCTTGTTGCTCCAAATTCTTGGCAGCGAACCACACTATCCTTAACTAACCTGTGCTCCCTGGCTTAAATCGACCAGGCAAAACCAAGCCTGGATACATCGAAGCAGTCATCCCACTCGGCTTTTAGACTGCTTCAGCAAAGAACCGTCCTGGATCAACTGATACAAACAGCTATACTAAAAACAACTGAGGTGTGAGTAACCTATCAAAACTTCCAGGTCTTATTTCACCAAAGCCAGGTGTCTCAGTGACACATATTTGTAGTCCATAATGGCTCCTTCAGACTTATTAAATAAATCCCCTCTGCCAAAAGCTGGGGGTTTGGGCACTTTCTGCCACCATAAAATAAATTCTGGACTGGTCATTTGCATTCCCATGCAGCTTGTCTGACCTAAGGCGATAAAGACCTCACTATAGGTCAAAACGTTGCATTTTTGATAGAGTAATAAAGTTTTTTCACTTGCTTGCTATACCCAGACTATTCTGCTTCCTTTTTTGATTTTTTTGGACCTGCGGGTGATCAAATTATTATCTCCTTTTTTTTCTGGCATCTACTTCAGTGAGGCATGGTTTGATACCAGTCTGAGCCTTCTTCCCAATAAATAGTAGTGGAGGGCATGTAATGCCCATTTTATGGCCAAATACTCATTTTCGATTGTAGCATAGTTTTTCTCTGCTGGGGACAGTCCTACTCAAATATACTATCGAGTCCTCTTCCCCATTTACCACTTGGTACATAACTGCACCCAGACCGACCTCAGAGGCATCACTGTAGACCCCAAACTCGCCAAAAAAATCTGGGCTGCCAACACGGGTTGCCTACGCAGGGCCTGTTTGAATTCTAGAAAGGCTTTTTCTGCTTCAGGGGACCACTTCATTACAAAAGTCTTTGCCCCTTTCCTCAGGTCAGTCAATGGAACCGCAATTTCTGCAAATCTTGGGATAAACTGTCTGTAATACTCTGCAATCCCCCCCGTTCACCCTGACCTGATTCTTGGTAAGCGGGTGAGGCGAATTCTGATTGACCGCTACTTTATTTAGCTGGAGTTTTCACTCTCCCCACTATGTACCCCAGGTACCTGACTTCCTTCATTCCCAGTGAACACGTATTTGGGTTTATGGTGAAGCTGGCCTTCCTTAATTCATTTAGGATGGCCTGGACCTTGCTGAGGTGACAATGTTATCCAAGTACGCTGCTTTTGGTGCTTTTGGTGGGGGCGCAAAATTTGATTCATG
This sequence comes from Phyllomedusa bahiana, assembly GCA_025379985.1. Taxonomy (NCBI): domain Eukaryota; kingdom Metazoa; phylum Chordata; class Amphibia; order Anura; family Hylidae; genus Phyllomedusa; species Phyllomedusa bahiana. The sequence continues at coordinate 5,052 of JAODAL010014223.1, forward strand.
GCTCTCTTGATTGTAGCAAGAGCTCTCTGCAGCCAAAGGGAATGCAGACATACTGTAATAACCCCTCAGGTGTAGGAAAGGTATTCTTTTCCTTAGCCTCTAGCCTGCTCAATCATCTCATCTTCCCTGGACATGAGGTAGGTGTCATCTAGCTGGCGGTAGTCATTGCAAAACCTCCATTCATCATTGGGCTTTGCCAATAGCACGATAGGGCTGGAACACTCTCTTTTGGACCTTTCTATTACCCTTAGGTCTAATATCCTTTCTACCTCCTTGGCAATGACTTTCTGACGGGCTTCCAGGATCCTATAGGGTCTTAATTTCACTTGGACCTGTGGATCTGTGAGAATCTCCTATTTGTTCACATTTGTTAGGCCTGTAGTCTTTGTAAACAGGTACTTAATCTGCTGTAGTAGCTTTCAACATTGTTGTTTTTGGTAGGGGGACAAGGTCTCTGCAATTATTACCGCTTCGACCTCTGACTTAAGTTTGCTCGTGAGGCAAGGGGCCTCAGGGGAATCTCTCTCCCTCCAGGGTTTAATCAGATTGACATGGTAAACCTGATCGGGCTTTCTCCTCCCTGGCTCATGGACCTTGTAGTTGACCTCCCCCACCTTTTCTACTTGAAGGGCAAAAATATGTTTTGTGTAACTTTCTGATTCCGAAAAGCAGGAATGGCAAGAGACAGTCCCAGTCCCGCCCGTCTTTCTTGACCACTTTTTTTTAGCATGGCTTTTAGGGTCTTGTTGAACCTCTCGACCAGACCTTCCATTTGTGAGTAGTAGACAGAAGTTCGAGTTGAGTGACCTTCAATACTTGGGAATTCCCATTCAGGAAAACATATAAAACAATTCTTTGGTGATATTCTTTGAGGAGGTATTTCTTAAAGGTATGGCCTCAGGGTATCGGGTGGCGTAATCCATTACCACAAGGATATACTGGTGGCCTCTCATGGACTTTACTAAGGGTCCTACCAAATCAATGGAAGAGGGCTACCGAAGTGGGCTACAGTTAATTGGCACACGGGACAGGACTGACAATTTTCTAGCATTTCTCTCTTGCACCCGGCCAGTAGAATCTCTGCAGGATTTTCTCTAGGGTTTTGTCTGCTCCTAAGAGCCCAAATGGGCATGTGCCAAGCCCATCACTCTACACTAATAAGGCTTGGACACCAAGAGCTGTTCTACCAACTCCTTCCTGATTTTTATACCCTGATATAAGAGGTCCCCATCACAGTAAAATGTGTTTACCTCTCATCTCCCCCAGGCTCCTGGGATGCCTCATTTAAGACCAGCACACTATCCAAACCCCCACTTACAGTTTCATCCCGGAGTTAGCCTGTACCAAAATGCGACTGAAACACCTCTAACTCAGGGAGATTTTCCTCTGTTTGTGGCGCCTCCTTACTTTCCCCCACTAGGACAGTTAGGGGAAACTCCAGAGTTACCTCACCTCCAGCACTCATTGGGGGATTTCTGGGAGCACAAATGTTTTGGCGGTACTACCTTCTCCCACAGACCCCAGAACAGAAGACAGTTGTGTCTAATTATCATGTTGTGCATCAAATTTGACACCACCCACACATGATGAGACAGAGAGTCTCAGTCCTCAGGCGTCAGTTTCTGCAAAGCCTCCCTCATGATCCTTCTAACCTGATGTCCGTCATCTGGAACTAGTGGAGATGGCTATTGGGCCCATTAATCTGCTGAATCAACAGCTTGTGTGTTTCCTGCTGAACATGTACAGCCTCTGTATGTGCTCGCTGTTGCGCATTAGTTTGCTGCCACCAGTGTGGAAAAATGGGGAATAAATTGCCGATAATAATTAGCGAACCCCAGAGAGCGCTGAATGGCCCAAGGCCACTGTAGAACGGCCGACAACTTAGCTGGATCCATACGCCTTTATGCGAGACAATGTAGCCCAGAAACGGCAGACTCGTCTGATGAAATGCACTTTTCCAGCTTGGCGTACAGGTGATTATCACAGATACGTCTCAATACTTGGCGAACCTGCAGGCGATGGGTCTGCAGATCAGGCGAGAATATCAGAATGTCATCCAGGTAGACAATGACACAAGTGTAGAGAAGGTCCCTAAAGATGTCATTAACGAACTTCTGGAAGACAGCCGGAGTGTTGCACAGACCAAAAGGCATCACCAAGTATTCAAAGTGCCCATCACGTGTGTTGAAGGCCGTCTTCCACTTATCGCCCTCACGGATCCAGATGAGGTTGTATGCTCCCCGCAAATCCAATTTATAAAAGATCTTGGCTCCACGGAGCCGGTCGAAGAGTTCCAAGAGCAGTGGCAAGGGGTAACGGTTCTTCACAGTGATTTTATTTAGGCCTCGGTAATGGATGCAGGGACCCTACCCCGGGGGGACTGGTACCGGGCAGGAGATCGATGGGGCGGCAGCGTCTCAGCTTGCTTTTCCGAGAAGACATCCGCAAAATCCCGGTACTCCTCGGCAGCCCTGGCAGGGGCTTGAGGGACGACTGCGGAGAAGTGGGACGCACCAGGCGAGGTGCTACCAGACATAGGTTCTGGCAATCAGGTCCCCAACATCTAACTTCGCCTGTCTTCCAGTTGAGCGCAGGAGCATGGAAGCCCCAACAGGATCGCCGAGGAAGAATGAGGCAGTACATAGAAGGTGTTCTTCTCCTTGTGTAGGGCCCCCACCTGGAGAGACACAGGCTTGGTAAGGTACTGTATGAGGTCTCTCAGGAGCTTAGCGCTGACCGAAGATATCATCAGCGGCCTTTCCAGTCGAACCGTCGGCAGATGATACCGAGATACCAGGGAGGTATGGATGAAGTTCCCGGTGGAACCTGAGTCCAGGAAAGCCGGCACCTGGAATGAGAGTCCTGTGTCGGTCGTGACCACAACCGACATCGTCAGTCGCGGAGAAGGAGAGATCACACCTAGGAACGCCTCTACTACGTGGCCTAGGTGCGGGAGTTTCCCAAATGCTGAGGGCATCGCGGACAGGCCCTTCGAAAATGATCCGAGCCGGCACAGTAGAGGCACAAGTTCTCCACTCGACGACGGGACAGCTCTTGCTCGGACAAGTGAATCTGGTCCACCTGCATGGGCTCTTCACCGGAGGCTTCTGGGAGCGGCAATGGAGACCTCTGGAAGACCGGCACCAGACGGGGCAAACGGCGGAGTCACACAGAATCGCACTCCTGACGTAGTTCTTCCTGTCTCTCAGTGAAACGTACGTCTATGCGGGTGGCCAAGTGAATGAGGTCACTCAGAGAAGACGGAAGGTATCTGGCAGTGAGTGTGTCCTTTACCCTACTGGAAAGGCCCTTCTTGAATGTGGCACAAAGGGCGGCATCGTTTCAGGTTAGCTCTGAGGCCAGGGTCCGGAACCGGACAGCAACCGATGATTCTCCCTGACGAAGGTTCAGGAGTGCCGTTTCGGCTGATGACACGTGCCGGTTCTTCAAAAACGCTGCAAGACTCGAAGGAAGACCTGCAGGTCAGCCGTAATAGGATCATTCCTGTCCCAGAGAGGCGTGGCCCAAGCCAAGGCCTTACCGGACAGGAGGCTAATGACAAACGCCACCTTAGAACGCTCAGTAGAAAATTGGTCGGCCATCAGCTCAATGTGCATAGAGCACTGGGTGATGAATCCCCTGCAGAGCTTCGAGTCCCCGTCGAACTTAGATTGTTACGACAGCCGGAGCTTGGGACCCACGGTCGCCGATGGGACAGCCGGTGGAAGTGCCACCATGGGCGGAGGTTGCGACTGCTCCTGGATGTAGAGGAGCTGCTGCATCATGGCGGTGAGCTGAGTTGACTGTTCAGCCTGTTGAGTAATCTGCTGCGACTGCTGAGCGACAATGGTAGACACATCCGCGACACCGGACAGAGGCATATTGGCGGGATCCATGACCGGATCTCACTGTTACGGCAGGAGTAGTAGATCCACTGGACCACCGCAAGCGATGGTTATGGCCACGCCAGGGAACGGGGTCTAAGTAGGTCCCAGTTGTCACCAGAGCCCGCCGCAAGGCAGGATGGGCTTGCTGCGGCGGGAGTCCTACCAGGTCGCTACCCCTGACGTGACAGGCTTGCGATGGCGGCCGAGGTGCAGCGTGGTACCAAATCGAGAGATGGAACTCATAGTCTGGGACAGGCAGGCAGGTCAGGGCTGGCGGCAAAGGTTCGTGGTCAGAGGACGTAACGGTAGGTCGGAAACACGGATAAGTCAGGAACGCACCTAGAACGCTTTCTCTACGGTACTGGGCACACATACATCTGGCAAGGAAGTGCCGGGGGTGGTACTGTTATATAGGGTCAGCGGCCGGCAATAGCCAATTACCAGCACGCTGTCCCTTTAAATCTGTGAGATCTGTGGTAGCGCACACAGTAGCCGGCCGAGAGAAGCAAGGAGACTGGAGCGCGGCTAGGTAAGTTCTCGTTCCCGGGGGAGCGAGTGCACCTGCGGCCCGACATACGGACCGCGGCGTCACTCGTCCCTTAAGCAGGGTGGACAAAGGGGACACGGGTGCGCCCGCAGCCCGACCTGCGGCCTGTGGGGCCAGCCGTGACAGCTACTACATATGGACCTGATTATACCGCCAGAATACGACCACAAATTACCACCACATAGTGACTGAATAATACTCCCATACTATTACAATAAAGAGGTCACGTCAGAGGAGATGCAGTGGGCCCTGACTGCCACCCAACCCACTGTCCCTGCCTACTTGGCGTGCTGCCCTAGGTGGCAGACCCCAACTGGACGACAGCTCCTACGCTGCTAAGTGCAGGGCCGTCAGGGAAACGCAAAGTCCAACAGTCCGGGTCAGTCACAGTACGGGAACGTATATGCCAAGAAATGTAAGCCAAAAGAATAGTCAAAAACAAACCGGGGTCCAAACACGGTTAGGAGCGCAGTACAGAGTCAAGGTGAAGGCGAGGTCAGGAAGCGAGCCGAGTTCAGAAATCAGGAGAGCAAATATAAACCGGAAACACAGGAAAAGCAAGGGGAAACCTTTCTCAGGCAAGGACTGAGAGAAATGAGGGAGTTTAAATGAGGCCAGTGCAACACACCCTCTGACTTGATTAGAAGCCGAACTGTCACTCCTAAGCTCATCAGCCTGGCTTCTCCCTTGGTGTGTCGACTGACTAGAGGGATTAACCCCTACCGTGCCTTGCTGCTTCACAGCGGAAACGTGCGCCATGACAGTACCCTCCCTTTTAGGAGGGGCCACCGGACCCTTCCCTGGTTTGGGTTTGTCCGGGTGAGAGTCGTGGAATTCCCTGATCAGAGATTCAGCGTGGATGAACCTGGCCGGAACCCACGACCTCTCCTCCGGACCATAACCCTTCCAGTGGACAAGGTACTGTAAGGACCTCTGCACTCTACGGGAGTCTACGATGCGGGCGACTTCGTATTCCAACTGACCCTCTACACTAACAGGAGGAGGGGGTATCGAAGGTGAAGTCGGAGATGGAATGTACCTCTTTAACAGTGACTGGTGAAAAACGTTATGAACCCGGAGGGAGGGAGGTAACTTAAGACGGTATGCCACCGGGTTCACCACTTCCTGCACCACATACGGACCCACAAATCGTGGAGCTAATTTACCGCAAGGCACTTTTAGGTGAAGATTTCGGGTGGACAACCAAACTTTATCCCCCACAGCAAAACCACTAGAGCAAAGACGTCTCTTGTCACTCTTTCTTTTTTGGATGCTCTGGGCGTTGACCAAGTTCTTCTGAACTTGGGCCCAGACTGTGCACAGATCTTTAACGATAGCATCCACCCCATTGTGATCGGACGTAGCGCTGGATAAAGATGCATGTCTCGGGTGAAAACCATAGTTGCAAAAAACAGAGAGACCTCAGATGAACTAGTATCCTGATTATTAATTGCAAATTCTAAAACGTTAAGTATTTAACCCAATCCGCCTGCTGATCAGAGACAAAACAACAACGTTTTTGTGTAACGGTTTGGTTCACCCTCTCCGTCTGCCCATTAGTCTCGGGGTGGAAAGCCGAGGAGAAGGATAGGGTGATACCCAGAGCCTTACAGAGAGATCTCCAGAAACGGGACACAAATTAGACCCCTTTGTCAGAAACAATATTCTCGAGTAACCCATGTAGTTTGACAATGTGTTTGGTAAAAAGCTCGGCAAGCTTCTTAGACGACGGCAAACCTCTTAATGGAACCAAATGACACATCTTACTAAAATGATGCACCACCACCCTAATGATCATCTTACCCTCAGAGGTAGGAAGATCGGTCATAAAGTCCATGGAGATGTGGGTCCATGGGTGCTCGGGTATGGGGAGAGAACAAAGTTCCCCAGGAGGACGAGTTCTGGGAACCTTTGCCCAGGCACAAATGCCATGTAGGCCTCCACATCACGATACAAAGAAGGCCACCAGTAATTGCGAGAGATGAGCCTCTTTGTGCCAGACACTCCGGGATGTCCGGATAATACAGAATCATGCAATTCCTTTAACAAGCGTAGCCGAAACTGAGTGGGGTCAAAGACTCTAGAAGTCGGACAAATAGCAGGTCTCATGTCCTGGTGTGTCTTAATCTCAGTGGCTAAATCGGGGGACATGGCTGAGACAATCGTCTCCTTGGGTAATATAGGTACTGGATCCTCTCAAGGTGAGTGACTGGCACAGAAGCTTCTAGATAAAGCGTCAGCTTTAACATTTTTAGACCCTGGTCTGTAAGTGACGACGAAATTAAAGCGAGTAAAGGACAATGCCCAACGAGCATAGCCTTTTAGCATTCTCTAGAAAGTTAAGATTTTTATGACCTGTTAAGACCGTGACTTGGTGTTGGGCACCCTCGAGAAAGTGGCGCCATTCCTCGAATGCCCACTTAATGGCCTACAATTCACGATTCCCGACATCATAGTTCCTCTCCGCTGAGGAGAATTTACGGGAAAAGAAATCACACGGCCGAATATTGGTCAAGGCGGTCGACCCCTGAGATAGGACTGCCCCTGTTTGAACTCAGAAGCATCGACCTCAACGACGAAGGGTTTGGTATAGTCTGCTTGAACCAACACTGGGGCAGTGACAAAACACTGTCGAAAGCTTCTAAGGCTTCTGGTTGCCAGTTACTGATATTAACCCCCTTTTTAGACATATCAGTAAGTGGCCGAACGAGAACAGAAACATTTCGGATACATTTTTGATAATAGTTAGCAAAGCCCAGGAACCGCTGCAAGGATTTCAGGGAGGAAGGATGAACTCAATCAAGAATTGCCTGAACCTTCCCGGGATCCATGCGAAACGAGTAAGGAGTCAAAACATATCCCAGGAAAGATACCTCCTGAACCCCGAAAACACACTTCTCAAGTTTGACAAATAAACTGTTAACCTTCAAGATTTGCAAAACCTGCCACATATGTTTAACATGTGACGGCCAGTCCTGTGAATAAATTAAAATATCATCTAGATATACAACCATACACTGCCCAATTACCGTATATACTCGAGTATAAGCCGACCCGAGTATAAGCCGAGGCACCTACTTTTGCCCCAAAAAACGGGAAAACTTATTGACTCGAGTATAAGCCTAGGGTAAAAAATTGCAGGCGGCTACTGGTAAATTGTAAAAATAAAAATGGATACCAATAAAATTACATAGGCAGTTTAATGTCCCCCATAGGCAATTATAGGCAGATATATGGCCCTATATGCAGGTATATGTCCCAAAAGGCACGTATATGGCCCCATAAGCAGGTATAGGCAGGTATATGGCCCATATGCAGGTATAGGGCAGGTATAGGCAGCTGTAGGCAGTATAGGGCAGGTATAGGCAGCTGTAGGCAGGTATAGGGCAGGCTGTAGGCAGGGTATAGGCAGCTGTAGGCAGGTATAGGCAGCTGTAGGCAGGTATAGGGCAGGCTGTAGGCAGGGTATAGGCAGCTGTAGGCAGGTATAGGGCCGGCTGTAGGCAGGTATAGGGCCGGCTGTAGGCAGGTATAGGCAGCTGTAGGCAGGTATAGACAGCTGTAGGAAGGTATAGGGCCGGCTGTAGGCAGGTATAGGCGGGCTGCAGGCAGGTTTTAAAAGGCAAAGTAGGCAGGTAAGGGGGCCGGGTGTAGGCAGGTATAGGGCAGGTAATGCAGTTTGTAGGCAGGTATGGCACTGTAGGCAGGTATAGCAGGTATAGGCGCGTAGCGGGTATAGGAGGTTAGGGCCGGTGTAGGCAGGAAGGGGCCCTGCAGGCAGGTAAGGGCCGGTGTGGGCGGTTAGGCGCGTAGGCATTTAAAAAAAATTAAAAAAAAAACCAACCCTTAAGGGGCTCCCTGCGCTCCGTCCCCCTCCCCCCCCCCGCTCCCCCTCCTCGCTGTCCGCCCCCCCAAACCCGTGTCCTCGGGTTTCTGGGCCCAAAGGCGGGTGACGTCATCAGGGCCCGGGGCACGCAGCGTGGATGACACACGTGCCTGTGAGGGGGGGCTCCGGACGGCCGGAGTCTGCGGCCCCCCCAGAGGCCACTGCGGAGCCGGAGGCGTCGCTCTGGCCCCGCATGGTATTCTTCACCTTTATGCCCCCGGGAGGAGTCCTAAGGGAAGGATCACGGAAGGCCCGGGCCGCGAAAAGCCCCGGGGACACTGTCCTCACTCGGCGTTCATTATATGCGCTCCCTGAGGGCCGCATTAACTGAAGCGCCCCCGTCAAAACCCCGGGGGCCCCCCCCGCTCGCCGAGTGCCGACGTGACTCGAGTATAAGCCGGGGGGAGATTTTTCACCTTTTTTTTGGGTGCTGAAAAACTGGGCTAAAACTCGAGTAAACGGTTTCTCTGAAAACTCATTACCAGGTTCTGGAAGACCGCGGAGCTTTTCAAAAGGCATAACTAGATATTAAAAATGGCCCTCCGGATTTTAAAAATGGGGGTCTTCCACTCCCCCCCCTTTTTTATACGAATAAGGTTAAACCCCCCCTTTTTGGGTCCACCCTTGGGAAAACCATTTAGCCCCCTGGATTTATTAAAAGGTCAAATCAATGGTAAGGGGGGTTTATTTTTTACCCCTTATTTTATTGACCACGTAATCAATGCTGGGGCGGGGACCTCCATCTTTTTTTCTTAACAAAGAAGAACCTTCACCCCTGGGAAACACCGAAGGCCGGATGTGCCCCTTTTGTAGACATCTCTGTAATGTATTGCCTTCATTAGCGGTTCTCTCTGGACTGACAAGTAATATAATCCTGCTTTAGAAACCTTACCCCTGGCCAACAGTTCGATGGCACAATCATAGGACCTATGCGGTGTAACCTTTCAGACTGGGTTTTAGAAAACACCTTCAGCAAAATCACAAATAAGCAGAATCTTGCTCCACTTCCCGGCTTGACCAATAACCATAGGGAGACATTTGTCAAAACACTGCTTTTCCCCACCTAATTAATTCTCCAGTACTCCAATCAATAACCGTTGTGTCTCTGTTGCTATGCAACCCCAAAAACAACATCAGCGGTAAGGCCCTCCCATGATAAACTGTGTACATTTCTCCTATGCATAGTACCCAACTAGCACCCTCAAGATTCTATGGTGCAATACTGAATAATGCACTTACCCAACGGGGTAGAATCAATAGCCACAACACTCATGGTATCCGCTAGAGGCCTCAGGGAAAGACCAGACGCTTAATCTAATGAAGGCGTCCACAAAATTGAAGCTGATCCTGAATCTACAAAAGGCACTCCCAGATCACACAAAGAAAAATAAAAATTTTTCACTGGCAACACACAGCTTTTTTGATACCATAGGGAATACCTCTTCCGCTAGGTGACTTATTTCCCGCGAGCCACCTAGGCGCGTGGAGTTTTCCCGGCCAGGCCGGTCCTTTTGGGACACTCACAGAAGCGATTAACCTTCTCCGCCACAGTAGAAGCACAGTCTCCTGGGTGCTACATGAGCCCTGCGTTCACTGGCAGTACCCGTAAAGAGGCCCCTACCTGCATAGGCTCCTCAGGGTGTAGTTCGACCAACACTCGAAGATTCTGGGGTGGTGTGCAGAACGAAGTAGTGAGTAAGGCAGCAATGGAAAGGATCTGCTCCAGGACGACTCTCCCTAAACCGTCGGTCTAATCGGACTGCCAAAGCGATTATTTTCATCCATAGTTGGCCCGGAGTAGGATAAGCCACCAACATGTCCCTAACATGGTCAGCCAATCCTAACCCTGAACTGTCCACCTGAGGGCTGGGTCTTCCACCCCGAAGGACGCACAGCGAGCGAAACTCGAGAGGCGTACCCTCCTATAGTCTTTTTTACCCTGCTTTAAGTGGGAAGCTGAGTTTCGGCCACCGCCTCCCCTATCAAGGGTTCGTCGAGAAGAGAAGTCCCAAAGAGACAAAAACTCTGTCACAAAACAATTCCGTTTAGTCCAGGGTTATTGAAAGTGGGGACCCTGGAGAAGGGCACATGACAATTCCCACTTCTCAGTTCCTCATTAACCAGAGGTACGTGCGGAGTTGAAAATACAGCGACATCCCTCCTAAAAGTCAGAAAAGCCTCTTGTCACCCAACAACCTCTCGGGTAGCTGAATGGGGGGTTCCACCGAGTGGGAAAGCGATACCGGAGGGTCCCCACATTGTGAGGTACCCTGGGAGGTCTCCTGGTGCTGTACCCCCAGTGCCAGGTCTTGGACCAACAGGGTAAGTCCCTGCATCTGCTACCACCAGTGAAGTCCATTGGGGTCATGGTACCTGGGAGCAGTAATGTATGGCCTGAGAAAATGTTCACGTCAGAGGAGGTGCAGTGGGCCCGACTCGCCACCCAGCCCACTGTCCCTGCTACTTGGCATGCTACGCCTAGAGCTGCAGACCCCAAACTGGACGACAGTCCTATGCTGCTAAGTGCAGGGCTGTCAGGGAAACGCAAAGTCCAACAGTCGCGGGGTCAGTCACAGATACGGGAACGTTATATGGCAAGAAATGTAAGCCAAAAGAATAGTCAAAAACAAAACGGGTCCAAACACGTCAGGAGCGCAGTACAAGTCGGAGGCAAAGGCGTGGGTCAGGAAGCGAGCCAGGTCAGGAATCAGAGAGCAAATATAAATAGGAAACACAGGGAAAAGCAAGGGAAACCTTTCTCCGGGCAAGGACTGAGAGAAATGAGGGAGTTTAAATGAGGAACCCAGAGCCCGCCCCAGCAGACGATGGTGCGGCCTCTGGCCCTCCTATGGCCAGTGCGACACACCCTCTGACTTGATTAGGAGTCGAGCTGTCACCTCTAAGCTCATCAGCCCGGCTTCGGGTGTGTTGACTGACTAGAGGGATTAATCCCTAATGTGCCTGCCTGCTTCCCGGCGGAAACGTGCGCCGTGACAAAAGATCAATATTAGCGCCATGTAGTGGTATATACCAGTGTTCACAGACTCTGCAGATATAAGTGATTACAGTGTTGTTACAACTTGTGACTCACAGGTGACATTTCTCTGACGACTCGTTGACTTTCCCTTTTGTTCTGCATCCAATCCCAGACCGCCATGGATGACTCTCCCGCCACCACTTGATCCTGCGGATTTAGACACAAATATCTTAGAGGTCCCACCTGGATAGGCCCCGAGCACCTTACTTGGGGCTCTGTCCTGGCCCCTGGCCCCAGCCTCTGTAAACAAACTCGACAACTGTTCCTAGTTGTGGGAAAGTGGACGTACAAAGCTTAGGGAGGCACAGTCCCCCCCAACACTCAAGAAGGGAAGGGAGGAACAGAGGATTCAAAACACCATAGTAGGTAGCAATAATGGTATAAATATGTACGCACACGTTTGTATCTTCACCCCACTCTGGACGGTCCCCTAACCTCTTTTGAATTCGTACCCTTGTTTCTTCCGTCCCTAAACTAGTAATGTCCTTCAAACTTTTGTCTCAATTGCCCACACGTTCCTCTCCGCATTAAACGCACGCGGGGCACAAAGTTGTCACACACTACCATATCACCAAAGCGCGTGCTTATACGTTACTAAATATGGCAGGACGCTTTTGAGCCATGTTTAAAATAGAGGGTATGAGGGGGCTTATATAATTCAGACCATCCAATGGCCATTTTGGTAGTGGGGTAAAGGATAATATAGGCAGGCAGCCTAGATCTTTGGGTGGATAGGGGGCTATTCGGCAGACAGAGCCCGGCTTTTTAGAGGGGTGCTATAGGTCTTTATATTTTGGATGCTATAAGATGCGTACAATTAGGCAGTCAGTACCAATTTTGTGTTCTATATATGTTCATGTAAGCATTATCAACGGACTAACATCAACTCAAAGCCTTACTTTGTGTTTTTTATAGGAGCCATCTTGGACCGGAAGCCCGCACTCACGTCGACTTTGGCAAGTGGAATGGCTCTTGGACACAGGACTGTTCTTCACATCTGGCCTCAGTCAGCTTTTATTCTTCAGTAAAATACAGGAACAAAAACAAAATATAAGCAAAACCTAGGTCGTCTAGCCACTGACTCAATACCTGTAAAGACCCTCTCTACCAGTTGGTCTGGCCTACTGCCGAGCACGGCAAAACAACAGTCAGAGATGGGCGAATTTTCCGACAAAATTCGTTTCGGTCCGATTTGCTTCGAGAATGAATCGCGTAAAAACAGCTATTTCCAGGCTCAGCACAGAGCATGCAAGGTAGTATGGTGTTTTAAAAACAGAGTGTGCATGCTTAAATATTCAGAGGGAGCTTGGTTGGTCTTCATAACAATGTGTTTTAGTATGAACACGGCACATGACTGCCGCCGCTCTAGAATATCGCTTCACTATAAAATTCCCCTGGGCACTTAAAGGGCAAAACTGACCAAAAGAACTAAGGGGAATGTAGCCTGTCTAACAGACATCGCACACAGCTTGAAAAAAAACAGAGCTGGTGGACTCTACATATCCAATAACAAACCATAGCGTCAAAGAACACAGTAGTATGTTACCGCGATAGCCACCGCAGCAGATCGCAGCCCAAAGAATAAAAAAAAAAATAACAGTAAAGGAACGTCACAGCAGGATGATCACCCGCGAGCCACAGCATACACGGTATTCATCTACCGGCCATGTGTTTGTCCACACACTAGGTCATACTCACTTTCAGCTCAGAGAGTGACACTCTGAACAAACCCCGCGGGGCCACGAGTCAGTGGCGGTTGTCACACACAACCCATTGTTCTCATTGGGCCAGGAGAAGGGGAAAAGGTCTCTCACCTTGTCCTCACCTACCACTTTCCCGTTTTGTTCGCTTCCCACAGCCTCTAGAACTACTTCTCTGTGCTTTTGGCCCTCTGCACCACTATACAGTTGAACTGACAACCAACTATTTAGAAGGAACAAATAGTGGGCTGCAAAGACAGTGTGGGGAAGAACGCGAGGCTGCTGCTACTTAGGCAGAAGTGGGGCAAATAGTGAGGAGGAGAAGTATGCCAATGGGGGGTTATGTTGCCGAGCGGTCAGGCTTTGTACAGCGACAACCGTTGAGGACAGTTGACGGCGGGACAGGCAAACACTAACGAGCGATGTAGCCGCGTCACACCATGGGAGTCTGGAGACAAGCGTGCGAGGCTTGGGACAAGTTATTCTGTTGCCCTATTAAACAAGGCCATAACGTGCCCCACAAATGATAAAATCAGTCCACTCCATGCCTCCTTGTGCCCACCTCTTTTATCCTTCTGCTTTCTCCCTGTGGTATGAGAAGTAGCGCCCTAACCTCACATACCATTTGTCCCAGCCCTGGAAGCATTCCGTTATCTCTATCTACATTAAGCTTTTAGGAGACTTGAACGGAGAAGAAGGAGCTTTCTGAGGAACGACAACAATCTGGAGGATCGATATTGAAAAATATTACGTAGAGTTAGGGCGACATGTAATGAAGCTCGCCACGTCGGGTGCGCACCTTTCCGCCGGTTTTTTTCCCGGCAAAATTCTGCGCCTGATTTATGGTCGGCACTTGGGGCTTCGCGTCATACATACTAATGTAAAGTTCCGCCGTGCCTACGCCGCGGTGGTGTTAGGCCAGTGTGGACTTTGCGCAGTGACGGGGCGCCGGTTATGAGATTCGCCACCAGAGGTAGTGCGGTCATTATCATGCGGGGAAAAGTCCTCCGCGCCCTCGCCAGTGTGTGTGGCGCTTGCGGTGACTGAGGCGCAGAAGCGCTCTGCGCCTTAAGACGGATTTTCGCCGCCAAGGAGGTGCAGCTTTATATCACATGTGGGGAAAAGTTCCTTAGGCGCTCCCCATTGTGTGGTGGATGCAGTGGCGTGGGACTTAGGCGTTGTGCAGGACAGCGGCGAAAATCTGTTCCGATGCGATCCAGGCTGGAAAACCAGCGAGAAATCATTCCACAGTGTCGGATGCGGAGTAGCACGAATAAAAAATCACCTTTATAAAGGCGTTGACAAACATTCTCAGAAAAAGACTCCACCTCAAAAATAAAAATATACATAAAAAAAATCCCTTTCACAAATATCCTAATTCAAGACAATTATTGATATTGAAATTAGCCGTGAAAATCAAGTAATGTCAAATTCTGAAAGTTTATGCTCATGGTCGACCAAGAAACCGCCAATCAGAATAGGAGCGACAGTGAACCCATTAAAACCTATGGAGGCAACTCTCTTGACCCAATCCTATAATCAAAGGCTGGACAGTTCAAAATCACACTGTAAAAGTGGTGCAGAAATCAGGAGCTGATTGGCTGAGCTACGCTGGGTCTCTTGTGCGTATCTCGGCCCCAATCAAATAGGAGGACAGGGACCCATTTATACCTATGAGAAGTTTGGACCAATCAACATTCGAAGGCGGAGAATAGTTCAAAATAAATCGAGTAAAAGATGTGCAGACAAATCAGCTGACATTGGTTGCAGCTAACGGGGGCTTGGCAATGACGGCATGGAGTAGATTAAAAAAAAATCTTTCTCTTATTAGTGTTCACAATATTTCTCAGAAAAAGAGCATGAAACCTTCTAGATAACATAAATCAATGGTAAAATCCCGACACAACCGCTTTTGTCGAGCCGTAGACCGGTGCCGCTACTCGGGGAATTGCAATAGAGAGAATTTCCCGGGAACAATACAGTAATTTAAATTTGTGGACAGCGCTATTCTGATTGGTAGGCATAAACCAGCCAATCAGAATAGTAGTGACAGTGGCCCATTCTAACCTATGAAGGTAGGTATAACCAATCAGAATAACCGAGCGACAAACTAGCACCCATTAATATCCTACTGGAGAAGTTCTTGACCAGCTCAAAATCAACAGGCGGGACAGTTCAAAAAATACATTCTAAAAATACAGAAAAGAGCTGAATTGTCTGAGCTAAGCGGGGCCTTGGCTACCCAGCCAATCAGACGCGAGCACAACTTCCTCCAATTGTAGTCCAAGCAGAGATCGGCAATTCAATCTCCAGCGCTCAGCGCCGTGCGGCAATGGAGTATTAATAAAAAAACTCATTTTTATTAAGCGTAACAACATTAATCAGATAAAGCTTGAAATGCCTTCTTAGAGCGTTAACAGTCCTCGAAAAATAAATCAGTTAAAACCCAGAACAACGCGTTTGTCGCCGAGAACCGCGCACATAAGAATGCTAAATAGGAGAATCGCCGCGAAAATACAGTAATTTCAACTGTTTAAACTCTTCTCATTGGTCGGCATAACACCAGCCAATCAGAATAGGAGCGACAGTGGCCATATATATCCTATGGAGAGTATTGAACCAATCAGAATAGGAGCGACAGTGCCCATTCTAACCTAGGAGAAATATTGACCAATCATATCAAAGTCAAAGCGGGGGGACTAGTCAAAATACAGTAAAAAGGCAGAAACGAGCGGATGGTTTAAGCGGCGGGGGCTCGTCCATCTTTAAGTCCAATCAGAGCGGGCGAGCTACTTTCTCATAGAGCGTTTCAGTATGGAGGAAAAAGAAATGCCGAGCGCCAGCTCTGTGATTGAGCTAAGTTAAAAGAGGCGCGGTTATTTTGATCAATGGGAGAAGCGACCAAGCGACACTCCTATGGGTTTTCCAATGCCAATCTGAAATAAAACTGTACATGGGTCGAAAGTCCAAATTATAAGACTAACAGGAAGTTGTCCCGATGTGTATATTAAAATGAACAATAATATGATGGGGGTAATCGAAAAAAAAATAAATCAATAAAATCTTGTTTATTTCTTTATTGTTCATTGCACCCATACTATTGAAACCTTGCTAACGAAAATAAAGAAAAGAGAAGCGAGCTTCCACAATTTTAAATTAATTGTATTTTCCCGTCAAATTCTCCTATTGGCAATTCCCCTAATGTTGCCGCCAGTCCTCGGCGACAAACGCGTTGTTCGGGATTTAATTGTACAACTAATAAAAACTATTTTTTTTAATCATACTCCATGCAGCACGGCGCTGAGAGCAGAGATTGCATTGCGCCGAACTCCCTTTTCCTAGACTAACAATGGACAAGTAGCTCGCGTTCTGATTGGGCCTGGATACCAAGCCCCCCGCTTAGCTCAGCCATTCAGCTCTTTTTCTGTCTTTTTAAAACATGTAATTTTGAACTGTCCCGCCTTTGATTCTGAATTGGTTCCAAACTTCTCCATAGATATATATGGGTCTTTGCGCTCCTATCTGAGTGGCCGAGATAGCCAAGAATGCCCCCGCTCGATCAGCAATCAGCTCTTTATCTGTATTTTTTACTGTATTTTGAACTGTCCACGCTTTGGATTCTGATTGGACCCAAATTCTCCATGGTTTTTAATGGGTTCCGCCGTCGCCTCCTATTCCCTGATTGGCCGTTTCTGCCGACCAATGGAGAATAGGCTTTTCTCAGAACTTTTGAATTAACTGTAATTACCGGCAATTTCCAATATCTAATTCTGGATATTGCGACCGTTCTAGATTTTTGGAAAGTGATTTTTTTTTTATATTTTTTAATTTCCTGAAGTGTGAGCTCTTTTTCTGACAATGTTTTCCGCCTTTATAAAGCGCGATTTCTTTCAGGAATCATACTCCCTGACCAGAACGGCAGCTGAGCGCCGGAGATTTGTGACAAGCGATCTTCTATGTTTCCTCGCATGGTTCCCGTGTCTGGCTTCATTTTCAGCTCTCCGCGCCGACCGGAGCTCATTTAGACCAAAATAAAACCAGTCTGACTGTCGAGCTGGCGAGCGCTGCAGATGCGCCGCACTTGCCCGACGTTCGCGATCGTGAACATGGCCTCTGAGTTTCGAGAGCACCACCGTCCGCCCTGGAAAGCCTACAGCGCTCCCACACCGAATTAACTCTGCGCCCATTGCCCCGCACGCCCTTCATGCGAGTCGCAGCTGAAAGTGCGAACCTGCTGCGCCTAAGCACTGCACTCCCTAGCGTCCAACAGTGGGATCGGGCCGGAGGCGTCGTAGACAAAATACGCCAAAAAACGGCGAACAAGCCCGATCATACATGTCGCCCTTATGGCGACATGTATGAATCTCGCCACGTCGGGGCGCACCTTTCCGCCGGTTTTCCGGCGAAATCTTAGTCTGATTTATTTCCGGCATTGTGCGCAGCGTCATAACATCCTATGTAAAGTCTGCCAGCAGCCTGCGCCATTGTTTGAGGCGCAGTGCGGGAATTTAGGGCTCAGTGCGACGCTTGGGACGCCTAGAGATTTGTCGTCCGAGGTCATGCTGCGCTAGCATACATGTGGGGGAAACTATTTCCCCTTCCCGTCGCCAGTGTGTGGTGCTCAGTGCGGGAACAGATTGGGCGCAGTGCGGCGCGGACATGGGGCGACTGTTAGGCAGGGGAACCTTGTCTTATCCTCACGATATAATTCCCGGAATGTCGAGATCGAGGCAGGAGAACACGAAGACAAAGTCTCAAACGATATGTCGGTGCGGAGTATGTAATAAAAACAAATACGCCTCTGTTACTAAAGTGAAAAACATTCTCAGAAAAATGGCTCAAACCTTCAAACTAAAACACATATCCGTTAAAAACGCCAACACTTTCCCAAAAAATCTAGAAACGGCGCAATATCGAAGAATTAGGATATTGGAAATTAGCCGGGGAATACAATGCGCTTCAAATTTCTGACAAAAGCTTCTCATGGTCGGCATAAACCACCAATCCAGCAATAAGGCAGCGACAGTGAACCATTAAAACTCTAATGGAGAACTGTTGACCACTCAGAATCAAAGGCGGACAGTTCACAAAATACCAGTACAAAAATGTCAGAAAAGTCAGCTGATTCGGACGATATTAGCGGGGGGCTATGGCTATCTCGCGGCCAATCAGAATAGGAGCGATAGGGACCCATTATAGCCTATGGAGAAGTTTCAACCAACATACTCAAAGGCGGGACCAGTTCAAAATACATTAAAAATGCTGAACAAGAGCTGATTGGTTGAGCCCTAGCGTAGGCTTGGCTATCCCAGCCAATCAAGAGCGCGAGTTACTTTCTCCATTTGTAGTTCCCTATGGAGAGATGGGCGCAATGCAATCTGGCTCTCAGGCACGGTGCGTCATGGAGTATGAATAAAAAAAACATTTTTATTAAATGTAAAATATTCTCTGAAAAAGAGCTGAAACCTTCTATAGAACATAAATCTGTTAAATCCCTAACAACGCGCTTGTCGCCGAAGACCGGCGCTAACATCGGGAATTGCAATAACAGAGAACACATGCCCGGGGAAATACAGTAATTCAAATACTGTAAGCTATTTCTCATTGTTCGGCATAAACCAGCCAATCCAATACGAGCGACAAAAGACACCATTAACTAAGCTATACGGGATGGAGAAGATTGACCAAGTCAGAATAGGCCACTGTACGCAAAGAGCCACATATAATAAGGCTATGACGGGAGAATTTGACCCATCTAGAATAGTGGAGCTGGACTAAAGACCCCATTTATATCCTATAGGATAAACAAGTACTGGAACCATCATAATCAAATGGCGGGAACAGTTCTCTACAAAAATACATTAAAAATACAGCAAAAGCAGCAGCGATCTGGCTGAGCCGCAGATATGGCGCTAGCCTATCCCCAGCCAGATCAGTCAATGACGCGAAGTCTACGTTGCATCCCATTAGCACGTCTATAGAGATATCGGCGCAATGCAATCTCGGGCGCTCGCATTAACACGCCGTGCGCAAGTGAGTATGACCTAAAAAAACTTCAATTATTATTAATTGTCATAATACCATTAATGTCAGTATAAAGCGTTGAAATCTTCTCAGAAAAATAAATCAGATTAAAAAACCCAGAACGAACGGGCTTTGAACTCAGACCGAGACCGGCGCTACATAAGGAATTGCAATAGAGAGACCTTGCCGGGATAATAACAGTAACTTCAAATTGTTTACAAGCTATTCGAGGTTCATGGTCTGCATAAACACGCAGGCCAATCCAGAAAAAATATGAAGTGATCTCAGCGTGTAAACCGCATGTACTAAAAGGACCATGGAGGAGACACAATGACCACTCAGAAACAGGTGCGAACAGGGACCCATTCTCAACACCACATGGAGAACAAAATATACGACCACATCATACTCAAAGGCGACCAGTTCAAAATACGTAAAAAGGGCAGAAAAGAGCCTGATTGGTTAGAAGCGGACGCGGGGGCTCGTCCATCTTAGCCAATCAAGAGGCGCGAGCTAATTTCTCATAAGTTCTATGGAAAATGAAATGCAAGCGAGCTCTGTTTGTGATTGGCTAATTAAAAGAGGCGAGTATATTTGGACCAATGGAGAGCGAGCGACGGCACCTGATGGTTTTTCTAATGCAATCTGGAAATAAACCGTACATGGCCCGAAATCAAATGATAATACTGTCCGATAGTTGTCCCGAAGAGTAATAAAAATGAATAAATAATATGGGGGTAAATATACAAATATATATTAATATCAATAAAATCAGGTTTATTTCTTTATTTTTCGTTAGCCAACGATCAATAGTATGGTGTAACAGAAAATAAAGAAATAAACCTGATTTTATTGATTTAAATTTATTTTTTCCCCTTACCCCCATTCTCCAGAAAACATTCTCAGAAAAAGAGCTCAAACCCAAAATTAAAAATAAATACATTAAAAATCACTTTCCAAAAATCTAGAACTCGCGCAATAATCAAGAATTAGGATATTTTGAAAATTGCCGTGAATTACAGTAATTCAAATTCTGAAAGCTATTCTCATTGGTCGGCATAAACCAGCCATCAGAATATGAGTGACAGAGAACCATTAAAAACCAGGTCTGCTTGTTCGGATCTGCAGAGGCTCTGCATTGCGTTGCGCTTTGGCGAGCCGCGATGGTACAGTGCCCTTCGGGTTTTTCGAGCGCGCCGCATCCCCGCCCGGAACGCCTTCACCGCGCCCACACGTCCGATCAGCCAACATCACCCGCGCCATTGCCCGCCCTTCATAGCGTGGGCGCAGCTGAAAGTGGCTAACGCTGCGCCTAAACTGCAATCCCCCTCTCCAACAGGGAATTGTGGCCGGTAGGACGCAGTTTACACCCACTACCCTGCCCACCCACGTACCCAAACAACAGGCGAAAAACCACGTCCATTGTCTTGTCACCTACATGTTGCCCCCTTAATGTCCTGGGCCGGAGGATGTAAAGTTAGGGCTGTCATCAGCCTACAAGGTGGTTTTAAAAGCCATGTGATGCTATCAGGCTGACCCAGACCAACATGTACAATGGTTCATCCTTATCATATGGAGAAGAGACGGCAGAACAACTTGTGTGGTCAGGCAGTGGAGCGTAGCCCGTAAGTCGGTATGAACACCCCACACGTTTGGCACAGTCCCAGGCAAAGTAGCCGATGCACATAGGGACTCACCGGTCTGCGGCGAGGTAAAACAGTCCAGTCATTGCACGCGCTTTGGTTGGTAAATCACCTACTTTGTGCACGGTTTGCCTCAAAAAGTTTTTTTTGCTAAAGGACACCAGAAGCGAGGCAACATGGCCTAATTCTCAACATCTGTGGCCTAGAAGAAGTAAAAAGTGATTATTGAACCAGGGACACATAACTCATATACAGTTAACGTCACGGCCCTGCATCCGACATCATGCAGTGTCACCCATACATGTTTCAGATGTCGTGTCCATCCTGTCCCAAAAAAAAAAAAAACAAGCACAGCACCCAGTGCACGCCTCCCATTTCAGGCAGTCATGGCTTCACCACCTCTGCCGAAGACAAACGTCCCTGGTCTATTATATCATACCGGTCCAGATACTCCTGCTCCCTCTGCACTCTTGTGCCAGCAGTCTTTCACCGAAACTATTTCCAAGAGACAGCAGTAGGTCGCCTAGCCATCCTTAAGTGCAGAAGTCTGACCGTGCTCCTGTCCAAGTTGGTGGTGACAGAGTCCCTCCCTTTTCAAGTGGTGACACTGCACCAATTCACAAAGAACTGCAAGGAAACTTGGCATTCACTTCAGCCAATTGGGTAACGACGCAAGGCATAGTGGCTCATCTGGGACCACCAGAAGCGGTGGTAGTGGCCACGCCAAAGGCCGGGATGGAGACTCATTCTTTTCTGTGCTGGAGTCCTATAAGGGCTTCTATCTTATTCTCCTGAACGGCGCGACAGCTTGCGTGGTACACCGAGGCGCAGCTAGGTAACCAGAATCTAAGACAAATCATCGTGAGTCAAAGGTCAGTGCCAACAGGTCTAGGGTCCGTGCGCGGCGGAGATTCAAGATACTAGTAAACCATAGCCAGATAAGGTCGGTACATGAACCGTGGCGAACAGCGGCACTGATAAACAGTGGTGAAATTGATGAACAGGACACATAAATCAGTTATTAACTGGATGTGACATTATTGCGAACAGTGGGGAAATTGATGAACATTGAATAAATATATTAACAGAGGGTAAATTGATTGAAGGGGGAAATTGATGATCAGGTAACATATAGGGAGGGCCTATCCCCTTTTGATTTTTTTTTTTTTTTTTTTTTCACTCTCTTAACAGGGGAAGGGCCTCCCCCTTTTTTTCCTCTTACTACCTTTAAGCCAAGGCGGAAGGGCCTCCCCCTTTTTTCCACCGTTAAGCGCATGGGGAGCGGCCTTTCCCTTAGTTTCCCCACCTTTAACAGCAGATAGGGCCTCCCTTTTCAGTACGCAAAGCCGTTTTGCAGCACTTATTGCTTTTGCGTTCTTTTTGTTTTTCTTGTTTCCGCATTTCAGTTTGTCACAGAATTCAATCAGCAATGGCAGAGAATGCAAATTAAGCAACCTAAACAATTCCTGATAGTTATGGTCTCCTTCAGTCAAGTTCCATTTTAACTACAATGGCATTTGAACAAACTGGATGTAATGCAGAAACTGGATTCAAACCACCATGTTTAACTACTGTCATGAGTGTTTGATTGTCACTGCGCCTGTCATCCTCATGGTCCTCTGGGATGGCAGATGCTTATATCCGGCCCAGCCAAACTACCTCCGTCGCAACTCTCCGACTATCAATATTGCAAGAGAGACAAGGTGATATGGCCCCCATTTCTTCCGCGGCCAAGTACTCCTGCTGACTGCACCACTCTCAAATTGTTCATCCGCTCACTGTTATAGTGGCGCTGAGCCCATACCCACATAGTAGATCTCCTGTGCTGAGGGAATCCGGAATGGGACCGTGATGGCGGCCTGAGTAGGACAGATTAGAGCCGCTGAGCGTTTTCTCCCAAAAAGTGGCGCCATGGCCAACTAAGGGTTTGTGTCTGACTCACGGTCACCGATTCTTGGTTGGGGTTGTCAGATGTCATTTGGAGGAAGTGTGAGACCTAGCCTCAACTAAAGAAAATCCAATCAAGAAACCATCAGGGTTCTTGTGCTGAACAACGACACGGCCAGGCTATATGTCACAGCGCAGTTTTTGGCCTCACCTGAGTGGACCCCTTATCTTGCGACGTCTCCCCCCATTGCTGTGCTGTTACCTGTGCCATGCTCCAGGAATGATTGTGCTCCACTCGCATGTGAAGAGCCTGCCATCTCTATGTCTGACATGACTGGTTTTGTTCTAAATATACAGACTCTGTTTGATGAAGATACATCTGTATATTAAAAATACACCACCCTGTATGTGATTCCAATGAACCACCTAACAAGCTATGGGTAACCCTATTGGATAAAAATCTGCGCTCCACAATAGGCCAGGAAAAAATTACTTGGTATGTGCCCGTTTAAAAACAAGGTGTATTTTACTGAATATAAAAGTACAAACAGGCTTATTTTTAACCTTTCGGATATGAATTATGCTACAGAATTTAGATTCTTTTGGCGGTGAAAAATAACATTATCATTTACTGAGTAAAAATGAGCATAAAATACTAGTTTTAACCCCTATAGTCTTAAATTGAGCGCAAAAGAAATAGTGCTGCCAACAATTACCAGCTTTGTAGCGTGTTAAAACGGCGTGTGATTTTACGGAACACACAACGAGAAAAACTTGAAATTACCCACGTAAGAATTAATGCTAGAGGCCAAATTTCTTCTTGGTGGTGACAAAGAACGTCTTATTTTACTGAATAAAACTCCAGAAAAATACTTAGTTGCGACCCTTGATAGTTAATTTGCGACAAAAAAGAAATATCTGCAAACAAATTATAAGTGGTATTTGGATTGTAAAAACGCTGTTTCTCTTAACTGAATACAACAGGAACTTGCTTAGATAACCTTGGGAAATCAATGTGTGCATGAAGAACTGAGCAGATAGCATTAAAATACATACATGCAGCTTTCGCATTGGACGCACACTGTACCTTCAGTTCAGTTCCAATACCCCACAAAATCAGAATTAGAACGTAAGAGAAGCATCTCTGAGACAAGCTGTGACCCCCCACAAAAATCCGCTGTATAAAAGTTGAGCGTCCTTTAGTATGATATATCATAAGCAGCATGCGGCGAACACAGGAGCAGCTCCCTACACAGTACAGTGAAGCAGTGTGAGGAGAGAGCATGGTCCTCGACTATATAGTGGCGGCTGACATGCACAGATCCCGCCGGTCTCTAATTGGCTCATCTCTGCCATGTCATGTAGGCTACGCCTTTCATCCATCTTCCTTTCAGACTTCTTTGCCCCCATGTAACATCCCATGTGGCTCCTTCGCAGCCATTTTATCAATTAAAAACACGCTTTGATCCCGCAGAATCACCCAAACTCGACTTCGTACCAGAATTGAAGTTTCCTGAAATCTAATGGAATTCCAACTTTTTAGCATAGATTCAACACCATCTCTAACAACAGTATCTTACTGTCCCATCACCACTACAGGTTCAGGGCCAGAGCTTTCTCCTAAGCTCTTCTACTGCTCCAATTCCAGTTAGCAACCATGGCCTCTTGAGCATCTGGAGAAAATTTCAATACGCCTCCAGAGAACCTGCCAAAAACCTGTGCCTGGAACGTGCGGGTAACCTGCCACCCATCCAACACTAAATAACTAGGGAAGGGCGAATTTCCCGAAATCGTTTCGCGTTCACCTCCGCCGAATTTCTCGGCAACAATACTAGTTCGTTCCGAATTACTTCAGGCATGAATACACGTAAAAAAACAGCTATTTCCAGGCTGCACAGGAGAGCCTGCAGGGTTGCTGTAAACGTTGTGTGTCGCCAGCTTAAATATGCAGAGGGAGCTTCACTATACAATTCCCTGGGCCACTTAAGAGGGCAAAACTGACCAACAAAACTGAAGGGGAATGTAGCCTGATAAAAGTCATGCGAGCGACAGCTGGAAAAAAACAAGCCTTAGGCTCAGGTGGCAGACATCAGTGACAGAGTTTGGAAGGTGACGGTGGCAAGCCCACCAGCTAGCATATGTCAGAGAGTGGCACAATTGACATTCCTGGAGGTGCAAAAACAGGAAATACGCCACAGAGTGTACAAAGACAACAGTGTCTAGGTCCCACGCAGCAGCCACAGGCCAGGCAGACATGAGGTCAAGAGTGGCACTAAATGACACAGTGTTTACGGTCACCGGAAAGTAGCCACAAAGCAGCATGAGGTCAACAGTGCACAATGGACACAGTGTGTAGTCACGGCAGCATCCACCACCCAGTCAGCCAGCATGAGTTCAGACATGTGGCACAATGTGACTGAGTCGATGGCGGGTACACGGCAGCAGCCACAGACAGCAGCATGAGGATCAGACATTGAGGGCATCCAATGACAATCATGGAGTGGAGCAAAAACAGGAATAGGCGCACAGATGGACAATGACACATTGTGGATGGTCCACGCACAGCCACAGCACGGCAGCATGAGGTCCAGACAGTGCACAATGACACAGGTGTAGGTCACGGCAGCAGCCACAGCAGCAACATGACAGTCAGTACAGTGGCACAATAACAGTGTGAGTAGGTCACGGCAACAGCCAAATCAGCACAATGAGGTCAGACATTGGAACAATGACAGTGCTGTAGGTCATGGCAGCAGCCGCAGCAGCAGCATGAGTCAGACAGTGGCACAATGACACAGTGTGTAGCTCCACGGCAGCCAAAGCCACAGCAGCAGCATGATGTTCAGACAGTGGCACAATGAACCGTGTGTAGGTCACGGCGCATCACAGCAGCATTCATGAGGTCAGACAGAGTGGCACAATGACCAGTGTGTAGGTCACTTGCAGCATCCACAGCAGTCAGCATGAGATCAGACCAGTGGCATCAATGTCAGTGAGTAGGTCACGGCAGCGCATGGCAGCCACAGCAGCATGCAATGAGTCAAGACAGGTGGCACAATGACACAGTGTGTAGCGGTCACAGCAGCAGCCACAGCAGCAGCCATGAGTCAGAACAGTGTGCACAATGACATTCGTGGAGGTGGCAAAAACAGGAATAGGCCACAGAGTGGCACAATGACAGATAGTGAGTAACAGCGGCGGCAGGACAACAGCTGATGGTCCAGAGAGCGGCGCAATGACAACCGTGTGGAGGCACAGCAGCAGCCACAGCAGCAGCATGAGGTCCGACAGTGGCACAATGACAGAGTGTGGAGGTTGGTGGCATATACCAGTCCCTGGTAAAGATGGTTGGTGGCAGATGGAGAAACGGTCAGCAGATGTTTGGGCATCAGGCGGTATGGCGGCATAGAAATACAGTGGCTGAGCAGGTCGTTTGAAACCCATTACTCATTTTCTCACAGTTACGGGTGACTGGCGTAATGGCTAGATGTAGTCTGACGCCACAAGGCAATTGGTGTGTGGAAATCCTGGGCCGTCCACGCCTGATTCATCTTGACAAAGGTCAGTCGATTCCACATTTCCCGAGGACACGCGGGTTCTCCTTTGGGTAACGATGTCCCCCCAGCACTGATAACACACCGCTCTGATGCCAAACTACTGGCCGGGCCGGACAGCTCCTCCACTGCAAACTCGGCAAGTTTGCGCCACACATCCTGTTTGGCTGCCCCAGTAGTCCAGCGGAACCTTCTAACTGGGGGTCACACGTGCAGTAGTGCTTTCCAAGTTAGGCCTCCACCACCCGTTGGTTCAGGGTCGTGCCTCCATGTCCTTCTGCTGCTGTCTGCTGGCAACTGCCCTCCGACTAGGCGGGTGAAGAAGCTGCTCATCAGTTACACCAGACTTAGGTTGCTGTCTGATGGAGCCTGGTACGCTTCCGACCCCCCCACCTTCCCCCTCAGCCGCGGCAGAGAACGTGAGTCGCTGAGAACCCTCCCGGTCATACCTGTCAGAGGAGGGACGATGCCCGCACATGGGCAGCGGCCAACTGACTACATAGGATTTCCCTATAGTATTTGAGTTTGTCCTCACCTCTCAAAGCGGGAAAAGGCTCCCCATTTTGGACAGGTAGCGAGGGTCCCCAATAGGGTGGAGAGCAGAATCATCCCTGCTGGCTAGAATTCTGCACTAATTCTGCTAGTCACTATGCCAGCGACAAATCAGAATGCATGCTGGCCATCTTGCACAAGTGACTCCGAGGGGCTCCCTGCCTCCAGTCTCCACTGTATACTGCCAACGGTGCTTGCGGGTCACCTGCCGACGTCTTCCTCACTCCACTAGCTCCTCCAATGCTCCTGCTCCTCCTCTTCTTGTCCACCGGTAGAAAATCCACTCCTTCACCAACAATGCTTCTCGCTCCAATGTTCCCTTCCTCCCTCTCTTCATTTCAGTCCCCTAACACAGGACTCATGTGGCCAGCGAGATGTATATCTGTCCACATCTTCCAATCCCCTGCCCAGACAGATTTTTCAGCATCCCCTGTTCCAGGAAATGAAGCAGTGGAATGAACGTTAATTCATCCCGTAGTCCTGGCGACTGAGACAAATAACGTCGCCTCCTCGAATGCGCCTCATAACAAACAGCAGTTGTCACCGCATGAGCTGCCACTGCACACTGACATCACAGTTACACAGGGGAGTACTCTGTTCTGCCTGGATCACATTACAAAAATCGTTAATGGCCTTATTACTCTGTTCATACAGTCGGCTCCAACATGTGCAGCTGGACACATTCCAACGTGGTGGTCAAACCATCCGCATAACAGAGAGTGTTGGGGGAGGGCCGTTCTGCCGCGCAACTCGAGGAGGTGTTTTCCTGGCTTTGTACACGAATGGATAAAGTGCATGCACAGTTTCCTGTCCATTTTTCAGAATTTTTCTGAAAGATCGGTGAAAGAATTCAGGAACCCTTTTCACAACCAGATTGAAACACATGCGCCATGCAGGGCCGCATGGACCATCCCCTCCTCGGTGCAGTGCAGACACCGATGTTCCTCCCCATTGTCCCGTCACCATGTTCCCGATTTGCAGTTGGCGCTGAGAAAGCCACACATCTGATTTCTGCTGCATGACGCGGAGCAGTTCTTCCCCTTGTGTGAACCAGTTCGTTCGCCCGAGGCATGCATGGTGTAGAACTTGCGTGACCCACCGCTGTGCCCTACAAATGTGGTATGATGAAGCAGTACTTGTAGAGGCTGAGATGGGTGTGGGAGGGGAGGACGGAGGCGGACATTTGGCGCAGGAGCCGCAGTTTGACACGTGGAGGAGAAAGCGGCTTCTTTCCTGTCCAAGTTGTTGTGTGCCTGGGCCGGAAAGCACATTCACCCAGTGGGCATATAAGGACATTACTGGCCCTGACCGTAGTTTACAGCTCCAGACCGTGTCCGCGCTGCCGTGCACCTTGGTAAACAAATACCAAAAAGCTCAGGACTGGCCCACCTTCTGTTCTACTACATATTTATGAAGTGCTGGAACCTGCCTTTTTTGGAAAAGAAAATTACTAACATGCTTGTGAACTCTCCATCTCGGCTCGGCAACAAGCCATTAGTACTCTGTCGCAGGTGACAGATCCACCTTTGGCAAAGGAGGTGCAGACTGTCAGTACCAACATCTTGGACAGGCAGCACGGTCAGTCTGCTGCTCCTTATGGAGAGGTTGGACCATGACTGGTTGTCTCTTTGCAATCGGCCTCGCCTGAACGACTGTCTGGCGATCCATGAGTAGCGAGGAGCAGGTGCATCTGGACCGGGGGTTGATGTCAAAGAGAAACAAGCTCCCTTCTGCAGATGGTAGGGATCTATGAATTATGGGTCCTGTGCCTCCTGCAGAATGACATGTAAACCTGTCTTACGCCACAGATTAAAAAGAGAGGCCGGAGTTGTGAAAAGTGCGACATTCACATAATTCACAAACGGCCATACTCATTTTATAGTTTTGAGAGCTAGTAGCATGGTGACTAATGCGCTAGGGTCCTTTGTCGTCTGGGACCCGCAGTTAAGACCATAAGAAACTCCTTTTTAAAGGTAAAGTTTTAACAAACGTTTATAAAGTGGACGGCTGGCGTTTCCACTCCAACCGTAAAGGCTAGCAATTGGGTTCATAGAAGATCGTTGTCCTGAGACTAAGATCATCTAGCTCTCAACAGGCTTCTAATGGAGTGGAATGGTCAGCTTGCTTAGGACAGGATTCGGGAAGTTTGAGTGCAGCAGGATGTCATATATCTAGGAGTTTTTCACATGCCTTCATATTGAGTCCAACTCATATTAGACCTTCTTATATTTAACTCTTAGCCATTAAATTACCTCACCCCCATACTGCACAATTATCCAAGAAATGTATTTTACTCCCATTATATCACTATTGTTATATCCGTAACCCATAACCTCAATGCTATACCACATTCACCACCCATGTCAATTCTCTTCCCCCCCTTTATCTTACCAAAACCATAATTTTACCCCACAACCATTCCACTGATTTTTCCAGGGATCGCGCAGTAATTAAACCTGACCTATTTTATATACGCCACTAATATGGACAGGTATTAGTGAGTCCGGCAAATCCTCTTTAATTATAAAATAACATATTAATCAAGAAAATATATGCTCTTTTACACTGTAGTGAAACTCCCTGTAGAAGATATACGAACTATTGTAGTGCCATGTACGAAACTAACTCAGTAAAGTAAGCAAATCCGGTGGTTTGATCAAATAAGGATAATATGTTAATTAACATAAGTGGATACATTCACCGAATATGTTAGACGGCCAGCATGGTCCGTGCAAATCTCCTCATCTTAAACCCACAGTCACCCAGTCCTTTTGTATTGCTCGTAATTCACCTGAAGGGGTCATGAGACAACCCATAACAGTAAATCCAGTACCCAGTCCCCCGTCCCCCTCAATTTACACGGCTGATCCCAGGCTTACTGACTTATTTAAAACCAGTAATGACAGTAAACTGTAATATGAAGGGCAGCCGTATTGTCAGGGCAGCAGGCAATGCCGCCAAAGTCAAATAGGATCATGGGTCATTAAAAAAAGAGGCATAGATGCACGGAAGATGAGAACAATATTCACCGGAGTTAGCCATTATTACAAATGCCTTTATATAATATACACTCCAAATTGACAAATTAGACCCTATAAATTTCCTCCCATCCCGTAGGCCCTATTTCCCAATGTACGGACTCTATGACGTTCCCTTACCATCCTTTTCTTTCCCCCCCCCACCAATCCTCGCTTCCCATTTTATTCCATCCCCTACCCCCCCCTCCAGCATATCCCTCATACTTGTAACAAACTAGAACCTCCCTCTCCTTCAAACTTTTTTTCCCACCACCCACAGAAACCCACCCACCCCTTACCCAACACGCCCTCACACTTAACACCCCTCATAAAAACCACCTTTCAGTACACACGCCCCCTTTTTCCTAACCAAACCTAACTCTACAGAGGCCCTGAACGTTTCAACAAAACGCATAAGAAATGTGAGCATCTTAAACAGAAGATGAGCATAGTGAGACTTATGGGAAATCTCTAGCCGACGATTGACCATTGGTCCAATGTGGGTGTCACATCCAAAACCCAGAACCCACCTGTATATCGTGCAAGATCAAATGGAGCTTGACACCAAAGCTAGCCCTCAACAAATATACCATGCCGCATTCATTGCTAGATGTCATTGATCCAGGGGATTTTACTGCTTTATTTTCCAGATATGATGTGCAGGAAAGTGAATTTTTTCTTTTCCCCTAAAAGTGAGGACAATAGGCAACTAGTCCCGTCAAATGGGGGTTTTTGCCTTCCTCTTGGGATCACCTACACCTAAGCTACAACGAGGCTTTAAACTCGATGACGACTGGCTTGTCTTAAATGTATCCTTCCCACCACGATAAACACTTCACCCCCACATCCCATACAAAAAGAGCCTATGCCACTTGATACGTAATTCCCCTCCACCAAATACTTTAAGTAACTGGCCCTAACCCATCACTCATTACCAGTACCCTAGTTCCCAATCACCATTAAAACCTGGACTGTACTCCACTAGATATTCCAAAATTCCAAGGTGAAACGTAGCTGACAATATCCCGAACCGTACCCATTTTTAAGTTTCGACTGTAACCTTGACCTAATTACCTAGCCCCTGGGACCGCGAAGTATGACCATTAAACCTGTCCCAGACTTTTCCCCCATAATTATAAAAAGTGCCATCAGGAAAAATGGAGAGTCTATTGTGAACCACCCCTATAACCTTAATCGCCTTATTCCCAACCCTATATCAGTTCCCTGTAACCTGTCAACACATGCCTCATAAAAACGCCATATCAGTACGATCCACTTTGCCAACCCCATTATCCTTTTCCCACTCGTACAAACACCCACTCTGCTATATTACAAAACACATTAGTAGCAATTGATTACAGACCCTGTCCTTGGTAGCGCTTTTGCGCCCTGTTTTTCCGTAAGGGAGTTTCGGTACTCACTTGGAGCTTCCCCTAAGGCCCATACATTGTAGGAAACAGTTCAACACCTTGTACCACCGCACACGCCCAAGGAGTCCCTTTTAACCTCTAGGCATTTGCATATTATCTTGGTTCTCCTCCCTTCCTTCATATTACTCAACGTGCTGGAGTAATTGTTCTCTGTCACTTTGTGTGTTGCACTGGGGTGTCCTTGTGCCATACTCCCATATCCGTCTGAATAAACCTATTCATCTTGTCATAGTTTTCCCCTTTACCTCAGTTTCTGGGTCTTCGCGTAATATTTGTGTTTGTAGCCCCTTTTAATCCTAATCCTCTGTTCAAAAAAAAAAAAAATCTACATCTCCTTACGTCTCTAATAATGACCCATGACAACCTAAAAAACTACGAAAAAATAACCTTACACATCCCCCTTATTCCGCAAAAATATACCCACTGTCCAGATCTTACACTCTCCCCCACATATACAAATAAAAACTTAAGAACAAAAATAACCAAGATCAACACATAAAATTAACTACCCCTCCATGGTCAATCACTCATACATAAAACCATACAACTATCACCCCCCCATTATCCAAAAATCCCACATATACCAAACTCCTATACCTTTCCCAATTTCCTGTATAACGTTACTATCGGCCCTATCGTGTACACCTAGTTGATCCACTCAATATTTACCAAATTTTAAGTAACCCAATGACCAGATACTCCCACAACACTACTTAAAAACTCCAGGTATATGTACCTAGAATTCGATCTACAGCAAACACAATACCACTCCCCCATCCCACCACACCATACCCTCTCCACACCCAAGATTTTCGTCCACAAAGTGACAATTGTGCATTAACCAAAGACTGTTATAAACAACTATCATAAACGACCACTTCCCTTGGACTAAAAAGCATAGACAACTCCCCAAACCGATCCCGAGAGCCTCACGACAGGCACAAAGCAGTATAGGGCGCCATTAAGAGTCCCAACCCCCCGATATACTTATGAACTGAATTCTGTTATTCAACACCCATAACAAAAAAAATAGGCACCCTAAAACAATAACACACGCAGAGGAGAATCCCCCCGAATATCATACCAACATCCCAAAAAAAAAGTGTTAGCCAGGATCCTACCAAGCATCCCTATCAAGACAAGTCTTCCCCCCGTAACACCCACTATTCCGTCACATACCATTCAAAACTGCAACAACACCTTACAAATAAAAGTGCCCCACTAACTAAATACCCCTATTAAAACATCATTTTAACCATCCCTCCCCAATTTTCCATGCAACACACTTTAGACGTTCCCGGTTGCACTAATAATCACCGATACCAAAACAGTCCATGTGGAAAACGTGCATACCCAACAATACACATGACAATTAAATTCGTTGTAACGCACGTGCGGCGTGTTGCACCACACCTTACATAGTAATTCCCCTCTCAACCAATAGCATCCCCCACTCCCTAATCAGGTAACACCAACACACCCACAATTCCCTTATTTCGACAACATCCCCAAACTTACTTCCATTTCCCTCCCAATCCCCATTCCCCCCAAACCTGAACCATATAAACTAGCAGCACATATACCCGCGATTCAAAAATCCACTCACAATTCCTACAGATTCCCAGCCCTAAACCATCTCACCTGATTATACACATACACCCAGCACCAGTACCGCATCCCCCACACCCTTCACCACAAAACCATCTCCCCCATAACCACCACCAGTCACCTAATGCAGATTCAAACCGATGACCTACCCATAAGTGTTTGTTCTATGGTGAACATTTATATCCAGTAATACTTTAATTAGAGCTTTAGTCTGTGTTCATCCCCGCGGGGATTGGCCCCCCCTGATTTCCATTATCTTTCTGGCCTTTCCCCCACCGTCCCTAGGACATTTACCACCGCGTAGATGCTCCTTTAAAATTCTCAACCTAACTACAAAAAATCTTTCCAATCTCTAATCCAAAACTAAATTGTAAGGATCACAGCTAACCTAGGCTTTCTCTGTGAAGAAATAGATTAAATTCGGCTGAGGCTATGTTTGGACACAAGCAGAGCGCACATCCTTCTGCTCTGAGACTGTGAGAGACACTGAGCTGAACAGGAACGCTGTTCTATGTAAAACGAGTCATGTGATTTTTCCATGCCAATCGCAACCATACACAGCCCATCCATGACGTCGCACATCACATCTCACCCTTCTCTATTCTGTAAGCTGATTTTGCTGGCGCAAAAATGACAGGAAGCGCCGAAAATGCGCCTAACTTCAATAGATTATGTACCAATTTTAACCTAAATTACTCATGATCTAAAAATATTCGATCAACCCAAAAAATCTGTGCCGATTCAACTTGTGCGATAAAATAATCGCTCAACACTAGTTATGGACACCCATGAATACATTTTTTTTTCATTATACTGGTGGCTGCTCTGTCCTGTTAAGAGTGAAAGTTCCTGTGGATTTAGCCATAAATCAGCCCAGAAGATCACTCAGGAATGGAAAAAGTGGGATTGCAGACAAAACCTTCAGAAAACAAGTCAATTCCACTCTGAAAACAAGCAGACTGCAGGAGAAACATGGAGCAAAAATATTTAGACCTTTTGGAATTTCGTTTACCCCAAACATAAGTACACTGCAATAATAATAAAAAAAAATCTAATAAAAGGGATGCCCAGCTGCAACCTTGTTCTTTAAAGTGTTCTTACCAGGTATAAGAATTTTGTGTTTTATGTATCCCGACCAAAGATAATCCTGTGGAATAAGAAAGGAAAGTAAAAAAAAAACCTGACATACCAAAAGGAAGCACTTCAATAATGTGTACAGGCAAAAGATTATACATACAGCAAAATTTCTTAGAACTAAAGTGAGTTTCTAAGTGACAGGTTTTCCATGTTGACTGGGCAATGCTTTTAAGTGACATTCTTTCAGAAGAAACAGGAAGTTTAAATGTTAATAAACCAATGATGCAGTTTGCAAAGACGAAAGAGTGAAAGTTTCCACCTTACACATACAACAAATATTAAACAGCGTAGGTAGAGCACCTCAGTAAGCAACGTGAAAAGCTAGTTCAGCAAGAACATTTTCCATGGCAATTATTTCTGACCAAAAAAACATGTTTGTTTTCTTTATGTCATGAAGTTGAGTTAACGCCATGTCTTAAAGCAGAATGTGAACCTCAGTTGTAAAGTTCAACATTTACATAAAATAACACAAACTGTTCAAATTAGCGATTGTGAGACTTACAAGTGATGGAATGTCAAACCAATATATATGAACACTGAGGAAGAAGAATATCTGGAGCAGAGCAGGTTTAATATTACAGTGAAGAAGATGCGTACCATTTATAAGTGGATGACCTACAAATCAATTACCATGAGGAGGGAGGGGCATGACACATCCAGCTTTCAGGCATGACCAACAGAAGTGGGATAGCAGCACTGCGATACTGAATGTGCACATGAGAAGAACCAAGCCCACCAGTTTGCGACTTCTACCAATCAGGGGATCATTTAAAAGGGTGTTTGTAAACTAAATAAAAATTACATAAAATAGGGACCAGGATGGGCAAAAATCTGCCTGTCTCCTGACTTGCCATTATAGAGCTCCATGACGATCTGCTCTCTTCCCTTCCAGGTTGTTATCACGACACGCTGGAGAGGCTCACAATCCATTGTAAGGGGATGGAGCATAAACTTCTCCTTTGGGTTAGGACGAGAATCCTGAAGTGAAAAGGAGTGGACCATGGGGAATTACAGAGTAGCAGCTTTGAGAGACAGGTAAGTAAGTATCAGTTTGTTATTTTTTTTTTGTTCATATTAGCCCCAATTTCATGTGATTTTTTATTTAGCAGATAACCCCCTTTAAATATTATACCGTATAATTAAGGCAACAGGATATTTAATTTTTTACCCCTGATGAAGCTAGTACCAAAACACACATTGTGGCATCAGCAGTGTGGACCCCATGTTGGGAAACAAGGCAGAGATGTATCTAGATGATCATAATAGTGTTTTACTTGCTTTGGAATGTGTACTTTATTTATCTCTACTCATTGGACTATTTTGTGTTCTAAAATTTCTCAAAATCAGCATTAGCAAAAGTGAAAGATGTGGTTGAAATCTGAAGGTATGACATGGATTTCAGCCATATATTACACTGCACATATTTCGGTCAAGAACTCTCTAAAGTCCATAGTTCTAACCCTTAGATTAAGGGCAGGATGTACTGTGTATCAGTATCCCTCTGTGATGCAGTATTTAAGGCTCCTCTAGGTTTTTGCTTAGGCCCTTCACAAAGCAGGATGGATGTTGTTGCTGGAGACCCAGGTGGCCTCACCAGAAAGTAATAGGAAGGCAAACAAAAATGAGAAAGACAGACAGGATAAACTAGGGAGAATAGAGGAAATAAGACAAAATACATAACAAACAAAGAGTTGTCAGTTTAGCTGAGGTCAAATACTAGGAGACTTCATAGTAACCAAATAGAGGAGCAGAATAATCAACAAGAAGCAGTCAAAAGCCAGAAAAGATTTCTCAAATCACTCAGCAAAAGGGAAGAGAGTCAGAAGAGAATCACTGGCACCTGGCTCAGAAGCCAACAGGTTTAAATACCTGTATTTTGAACTGTCCCGCCTTTGCATTTGATTGGTCAATATATTTGTTGAGCGTTTTACGTTGCTATCGACATCGGGCCCGATAGTCGATAGTCGGCCCACCATCGATAAGGTTTTTCGATAGTGAGCAGTCCGATTATGAGCAATGACCATTAAAGTCTATGGGAGAGAAACCCAAATCCTTCATTCTTACACCCAAACAGGGCTGGAGAAGCTGGAATTAACAGCCACAACAGTCAAATGGATACCTGCTACATCTTAGGCAAAACACTTAGGCTATAAAAGCCACAGAAAAAAAGTCACACACCATTCACTATCCCTGTCTTTTTACCACAGCATGACCCTTAAATCTGCATCACCCACAAATTAAAAAGTGCATAAGGCAGTATTATTTGAACCATAAATTTTACTTGAACTGGACATTGAATATCCCTGTCCTGAAACGCAGCATGAGCCCAAACCTGCATTAACCCACACATTTAAAAGTGTCGGAAAAAGGAGCTTTCAACCACTATTTTGTTTCACTGGACATTGACTATCCTGTCCTGGGCACAGCATGAGCCCCAAACCTGCATGACCCCAGATTAAAAAGTGCCGGAAAAAAGGAGTCTTTCAACCACCATTTTAGTTTCACTGGACATTGACAAATCCCTGTCCTGGGCCACAGCATGAGCCCAAACCTGCATGACCCCAGATTAAAAAGTGCCGGAAAAGGAGTCTTTCAACCACCATTTTATTTCAACGGGAAACATTGACAATACCTGTCCTGGAACGCAGTATGACCATTAAACTGTCTGACCCCCAAAATTAAAAAGAGCCGGAAAAGGAGTCTTTGAACCACCATTTTAGTTAAAACTGGACACTAACTATATCTGTCCTGTAACCGCGGGAATGACCATTAAAACCTGTCTTGAACCCCAAGATTAAAAAAGTGCCAGAAATAGGAGTTCTTTCAACCACCTTTTTTAGTTAAACTGGACATTGACTATACCTGTCCTGTGCCACAGAAATGACCCAGGGCCGGAGTTACAGGGGGTGCGGTGAGCCCCCAGGCTGGCGTCCGTCCTCTATTAACAACGCAGGTAAAATGCCTGATGACGTAGCCAACGAAAAACTGTCGTGCTGAAGCAGAGTGCGGAAGCGAGTGTGAGAATCCAGCCTTCCTCAGTACACAGTCAAGACCTGGGTAGCGCTTTGCCCCTCCGTAGAGTGCGGCCCAATTGAGCTTTTACTGGAAATACTGGTGGTTAACGCTCCTTTTTACACCAGGTGCCCATTTTTTTTGGCATTCTTTTTCTCATTTACTCAACGTGCTGAGGAAATTGTCTCTGTACTTTGTTCTCTGTCCGTGCTCCATACTCCATGTCCCTGAAAAACCCTACTCGGGTCAAGTTTCCTGCCCTCCTTGAACAATTTCGAGGAAATTTTTTTTACCAGTATTTTGTACATGAAAATTTTTTTATAGTTAATTCTAGAAAACAGATTTTAAAATGGGAGGAATCCCACCATGCCCTTTTTTTGTTTCTCTTTTTTTAAATTTTAAATTAAAGGGGTTGCCCCTCAAAACGGGGATTGATAGCTATTTAAAGATTTTTGCAAAAAAAGTCTTTTTGCAATATGTGCCCCATTAACAGTGCCCCACCTTTCCCTTTTTGTGACAGCACCATCCCCTTTTGACCCACTCTTGACAATGTGAAGAACAAATTTTCTTTTAGAAAAAAACATTTTTTTTATATGGGACCTTTATATAGCTGTTTTTAAAAGCAAAACCCCCCAAAAAAAATTCAATGCATGACCTTGACCAATTTGGACAATTGTGAAGAACAAATGTCTGTTAAAACAACTTTTTTTTTTATAATGGACCTTTGTATTGCTGCATTTAAAAGCAGCATGACCCAAAAAATTATAAAAATGACTTTCACCACTTTTAAAAAATTGTGAGGGAGAAATCCCACTTAAAGCCAATTTTTTTCCAAAGGCCCTGTTTATTGCTGTTCTCACAGCTACTGACCCCAAAAAAATTAAAAAATTTTACTTCTCAGCCACTATTAAAATTGTGGGGGAAAATCCCACTTAAAGCCACTTTTCGTTCCCAAAAGGGACCATAATTATAGCTGTTCTCACAGCAACATGCCTCAAAACCATTGAAAATGCGAAAATTTAAATAAAGAGGTAAGGAAACGGTGTTGCATGAAACCCTTGTTTGTCTTTACATCTCCTACACAAAACCACAAAATGAACTTTTGGGGAAAAAGAATAAAAATTCAGTAAGAAATGATCATTTAAAAAAAATTTTTTAAGAGGACCATTTTGTTTAAAAAGGGAATGTAATAGACCCAACTAATCGTGCCCCGGGCAATTGGGGCACAACATCGCAGAGATCCTGCTTTTCATCTTGATAAAGTCAAACGATCCACAAAACTTGGAAAGCAGATTTTGTCTGTAATGATCCCCCAGCGTGCTGAAGTCCGCCAGATATCCCGGGCTGCTGGGCAGGACAACACCTCTAGGGCGTGACGAGCAGCTCGGGCCTTTCATCCTTTTTGGTACCCAAAAGTCTATTGGCCCCGACACAACAAAAACTCGGTTTGGACGCAGATAGTCGTGCACCAATTTAACCTGATCTCTGTGTGTTTGATGTTGCCCCCCATTGCATCTTGGTGGGGGGAAAACAAAGATTGCCGAGGTCACCCTTTTGGCTTCTCCACCTTCCCCTGCTGCTGCCGCTACGGCTACAGGGCACTCTACTGCTGCACTCGCTGATGTTTTTCCACCCCGGACATTGGGGAAGTAAAAGCAAACGAAAACAAGCCCCAGTTGATCAATCAGAAAGGTTCCATTTCCTCTTTTACTCTCTTTTGGGGTGGGGGAAAGAAAGTGCTGAGTTTTTTTTTGCCCCCGGGGATCCGGGGGGGTGGCCACCCATAACTGTTGTTCTTTTGAGGGCCTTAATGCGGGGTCATGTTGGAGGAAAATGGAGCACCCCAACACTCATGTAGAGATGGAGCCTTGATTTCCCAACCTCGGGTCGGGGGGCACTAGCAAACTGTCTTCCTCATTTCCCTCCTCCCCTCAAAATCCCCCCAACCCTTTTTCCAAGCAGGGACGCGGTAACTCGGTGTTAGGAATCCCTCCTCCTCCTCCTCCTCCGCTGCCCCGACACTCCAACACCCCCTGATTTCCCTAGATGAGCCCCTGAGAGCTGATCGCCACTTGCACTAGCTCGGGCCCCCGAACCACTCCCTAATAAACCGTTTAAATTGGGAAACGTGGGTCCCATGTGGATTTGATGAGAGAGAGGCTCCCTTTCCCATTGTGTCCTCCCTCCCCGTCGCTGGGGGGGCCGTTGTTTCAGAGTGTCCAACTTGTTCCAGAACTAAAGATCACCCAATGCCATGCTACAAGGCATTTTCCCCATGAACCATTTTTTTTGCTTTAAAAATGGCAAGGAGGTGCAAGTCTTTCCCTGCCCCCCACTCTGGGGTCAAACCCCAGGGCCGCACCGCGCTTGTCAGGCTTGTCCCTTTGTACTGCGAAAGGCATTGCGCTGCTGCCACAATCGTGGAGCTGTGGGGGGGGAATTCCCGCGTGTTGCCACGTCAACAATGAACGGTTGACGGGGAAAGGGCCCACGACCTGCAAACCCCAGCCAGGGGGAAAGCAGGGTTGCGAAAGCGGAAGTGCGGACTTAGACTTCGAGCCTTCCTCAGCAGGGATTTAGACCCGGAGTCTTTTTAAAAAAATTTTGGGAAAAGGTTTATGAAAGTGCCAGACAAAGGGGTTGCCCAGCCTACCGATCTTAAGGGGGGCCCCCCCACCGTCACCCCCCAGGGACATCCACCCAGCTCACCCCGTGACGTCACAGAGTAAAGGGCCTTGGCCGGCTACAGTCCCTGTGCGGGGGTTTCCCAAAGGACTTTTCCGGGACAGATGCAACAACGCGCTTGAAATTTTTTGAACACTGCTGGCCAGGGGGGGACGGCTTTTTTGGGAAAGAAATGCCTGCTTGGCATCTGGTTTGGGGGCAGCGAGGGGCCTGACGGCGGGAACCCCTTTGTGCCACCAACGGAAAAGGCAAATTTTCCAAGGCCAAAGCCTTGCAATGCCGCTTCGGCTTTAGCTTTGGGATGGTTTGGGTTTTAAAATGTTTCTTCTGCCCCAAAACCTGGGAAGCAAAGGTGGCGCTAGCGGGCCCCTGATGCATTTCGTCAAAATGGCGGAAGGGAAGGGGGAGGATGGGGCTTGGGGGTGCGGGGAAATGGGCGACGGTGGGGGCGAAGCAGAGGGATCCCTACATGACCTGAGGACAAGGGGACTGAGGAACGCGGTGGGGGGGAAGGGGGGGCGGAGACAGAGGGTGTGACAGGGGTTGGAGGCCCCGGGGTCGGTTGGCCTTTTTTTCCAAGGGTTCCCTCCATTTAACTCAGCATTCGCTTTCTGTGACTAGAAAGTTGGGGTTTGGTTTAACCACTTAAGGGTTTTTGCCCCTACTTTTCTTTTTCGGCAAAGGCGGATATGACTCGCTGGGTGAACGAGGTTGCTCAAAGAAGCCCGGGGTGAGGTCCTGGACCTTTTTTTGGGGATAAGCGGAGTGGGGTTTGCGGACCGGCTGGCGAATCATTCACGGACTTCTGCGACCGCCCCTTCCTTTTTGTGGGGGGGACCCCCTATTGCACTACCCCCTCGTCCCCCCTTGTCCCCTGTGAAACGCTGCAAAGCAAAATTTTGCGGAAAAGACCAGGGTGGGCCGCAAGGGGGTCATAACACATCTCATCATCAACAAGGGCTTGGTCGTCTGACTTTTGCTCCAGAAAACGCGGGGTACAAAGAAAGGGCACTGCAAGGCGTTGCCCCGCCCGGATTTTTGCCGATTTACCGGCTTACTTCACCCCCTCTGATGGCATCCGTAATTGGGCGTCAGAGCAGACTAACTCATCTCTTGATCTTTTTAACATGCCTTCTGACCAACTGCATTTTGTCATCAAAGAGGTCTTCAGACAATGGATTATCCACAGTGGTGGGTACACGAGTTGACATTTGGGCTGCTTCATGTTGGACGGATGCTGATGTTGCTGATGACGACATTTGTGGCCGTGACTGGGAGGCCGAGGAGGTAAGACTGCTAGATGCAGGTTGCATTAACCACTGAAGGACAGATTGGCGGCGATGTTCGTTACTTAGATTCACAGGGCCCTGACCAAGCGATGACAGGCCTGACGGTCCTGCAACTGACGATCCGCTGGCATGCGAGTTGTCGCCAGCACTGGAAGGAGCACCTTCTCTCGTACCTCTACCTCCATGTGCTACCCCCCCCATTGCTCGCTTACCACCTGCATTACGCTCCATGTTCAGAAATATAAAAATTTGAGAAGGTATGGAATAGTTTTGGAAAGTCTCTTATTAAAAGACGGCAAATCACAGCTATTCTCAAATCCCTCTAATCAAAACAAAATTGCTGGATTCAAATTTAACTGCAAGGTGTCTATCAAAAAATCTGGACTGGGCAGAAGTCAAAAAACACGTATCTATTATGTTTTTGTATAATACACGGTATTTTTTGCACCTTTCAATTCACCTGTAGTGACTATAGAATTGCTGTTTTAAGATTTATGTGGATGCTGCGTCAATGAACAAAGCTGGGTGCGCAAAAGTCAAAAAACACGTATCTGTTATGTTTTCGTATAATACACGGTATTTTTTGCACCTTTCAATTCACCTGTGGTGACTATAGAATTGCTGTTTTAAGATTTACGTGGATGCTGCGTCAATGAACAAAGCTGGGTGCGCAAAAGTCAAAAAACACGTATCTGTTATGTTTTCGTATGATACACGGTGTTTTTGGCAACAAACAACCTGTGCTGACTATAAGATTGCTGGATTGTAATTTAACTGCAAGGTGGATATATCAGCACAGGTGGAATGGGTAAAATTGAAAATGAACACCTATCTGAAATGTATACTGATAATAAAAGTGGAGTTTTGCACCTAACAAATGAGACCTGCAGTTACTAGAAATGATGTGTATCCAATATAAGTTCAGGCTGCCCAATATCCAGGAAATATTTCAATAGCAAACTGTTAATAATAAAGATATTCCACTACAATGTCTACACTAAGTCTTGGTGAACTTTATCCAGTGTTCTTTATAGATAGAGCTTGTCTGTGTTCGCCCGCGGGCCCCCCCCCCGCTCCCCAGTGACTTTACAGCGGTAGATGCTGCTTTAAAATTCTCTAGCTAACAACATAAAATCTTCAAATCTGTAATCTAACTAAATTGGAAGGATCACAGCTAATAGTAGAGGTTTCTCTGTGCAGAAATAGATTTATTTCGCTGAGCTGTTTGGCCACAGGCAGAGTGCACGTCCTATTCCTATGAAACGCTGAGAGACACTAAGGCTGAACAGGAAGGGCTGTTCTATGTTAAAACGAGGTCATGTGATTTTTACAGCCAATCGCAACCATACACATCCCAGTCATGACGTCGCACACACATCTCACCCTGCTCTATTCTGTAATCTATTTTGCTAGCAGCCAAAATGACAGGAAGCGCCGAAAATGGCGCGATCTTAATAGATGATGCACAGATTTTAACCTTAATTATCGCATGATCTGAAAATTTCGATCACCATAAAAACCTTGCCGATTTACAACTTTGTCGATAAAAATCGCTCAACACTAGTCAATACTTCTCCTTAGGTTATAATGGGTCCCTGTCGCTCCTATTCTGATTGGCCGGGATAGCCAAGCCCCCGCTAGCTCAACCAAATCAGCTATTTTCTTCATTTTTACTGTATTTTGAACTGTCCCGCCTTTGAATTTGATTGGTCAATACTTCTCCATAAGTTAGAATGGGTCACTGTCGCTCCTATTCTGATTGGCTGGTTTCTGCCGACCATTGAGAAGAGCTTACAGAATTTGAATTACTGTATTTCCCGGCAATTTCCACGATTCTAATTCCCGATGTAGCGCCGCTCTTGATTTTTGGAAAGTGATTTTATTTATGT
This sequence comes from Phyllomedusa bahiana, assembly GCA_025379985.1. Classification (NCBI taxonomy): domain Eukaryota; kingdom Metazoa; phylum Chordata; class Amphibia; order Anura; family Hylidae; genus Phyllomedusa; species Phyllomedusa bahiana. The sequence continues at coordinate 47,836 of JAODAL010014223.1, forward strand.
ATTTTTTTAGTAGGTTTGAAGTTTTTTTTCTGATAATGCTTTACACCTAATAAAAGCGATTTTTTAATTCATACTCCATGCCGCACGGACATGTTTAATGATTTCTCGCTGATTTCCAGCCTGTCTCGATTTGGAATACATGCTAGGCGCAGTCCCTTCTGCGCCTAAGTCCCGCACTGCGCCCCACACACTGGCGAGGCGCGGTAAACTTTTCACCGCATGTATGAGCGCACCTCCTCGGCGGCGAATATTAGGCGCAGTCCCGCACTGCGCCTAAGTCCCGCACTGCGCCTCACACACTGGCAAGGCGCGGTGAACTTTTCACCACATGTATGATCGCACTACCTAGGGCGGCGAATCTTAGGCGCAGTCCCGCACTGCGCCTAAGTCCCGCACTGCGCCTCACACACTGGCGAGGCGCGGCAGACTTTACACTGCATGTATGAGCGCACCTCCGGCGCCGACATACATGAGGTGCAGCTTTCACGTTCGAGCGCTCGAAAACTTGCGCTCCGATGTGGCGAGCTTCATACATGTCGCCCTAGATGATTTTTCTGCTGGACTTTTTTACTCCTGAAAACTTAGAACATGTTCATTCTTCCACCCGGTTTTCGGGCAGAACATGAAGATGTCAGTGGTTGAGGGGGATGGGCGAGTCCGCAAACCGCAGACAGAATCGTCTCTCAAAATCTCGGAAATGATGTAAAATACCGTCCGGATTCTTTAACACCGTCCCGACATTGGACATACTCATAAGCCCTAGTGGGAAGTGTGTTCCTGCAAATGGATGTATGAGTACATCCTGGCAATCATGCGGGCTTGCAGGCGAGCCTCGCACGATCGCAACATGAGACCAGCGCTATATTACCTCTGGCCTCATGCCGCATCACCTGTGGCTGGTGTTCACTGATTAACCCTTCATTATCGCAACACATCATGGTCACGATAATGAAGCTGCAGGCAGGAAGAAGGAGCCGCTCTCCGGGCCCTTACCCGACAGCCCGGATCCTTTCTTAAAGAATCCGGGCTGTCTGGTGATGTCACCATGCCCACAATGCATTGTGGGCATGATGATTGACAGTCACCATGGTGACCGGTACACAGCAGTAATGCTGTGTACTAGTCTACTATTGTAACAGCAATCTGAAGATTACTGTTACAAATCCCCTCTAGGGAAAAGTGAAAAAATGTGAAAAAAGTAAACAAAAAGTTAAAAAAGTAAAACACCTTTTCCCCTTTACAAACGGCAGTTGCCCCAAAAAAGATCAAAAAGAAACAAAGTACCCATATTTGGTATCGCCGCATGCATAACGACCCACACTATCAATATGTCACATTAATTAACCCGTACGGTGAACGGCGTAACAAAAAAAAAGAGTTACAGAATTGCGATTTTTGTTCATCCCGCAGCACATAAAATGGAATAAAAAGCTATCAAAAACTTATATAAACACCAAAGTGGTGTCAAGTAAAACGGCGGTTTATCCCGCAAAAAAAAAAACAAAAAACATTACACATGTCTGTATAAGGAAAAAAAAAAAAAGAAGGGCCAAATCAGAAGATAGCAATGCATAAGTATTTTTTTACAAAAATTTAAAACATTTTTTTTTTTAAAAAAGTCCCTTTCAACATAAAAAACCTTTAAAATTTGGGGTTTTTCGCGTAATTTTATTAAACCACGGGAGAAAAACAAAATTGTCATTTTTTCCCGCACGGGGGCCGTTTGTTTCATGGGTTTCATATTTTTGGTTTTTGGGGCTAAAAAAACAAAGTCGCCCCATTATTTAAACCCGTTTGCTAAGGGGGGTTGATAGAGGAAGGCAAAAACCCCAATGGGGGGTAAAACCCAATTTTTTCCTCATTTTAAAAAAAATTTCCCTTTCCTGACTCCAATCTGGCAATCAAAAAAAATCCCGGGATCAATAAACCCCTTCCTGAATCATAGTAAATATAAATTTGTTATATTTATAGGGCTCCAGAAATGCCCCAAACCCCTTTTTGAACTCGGTTATTGAATTCCCAGACCAGCCCCCCTTTTGGCAGGGGGAATTCCATAGTCTAAATGCTCTTACATTAAAGAACCCCTTTTTTAATGTTTATGTAGAAACTTTCTTTTCCTCAAGACGAAAAGGATCCCCCCCCTTGTTCTAGATAACCTGGGGTTTTAAAAAAATTTGGGAGAGATCTCTATATTGACCTTTGATGTATTTAAACATTTTTAAATTTGCCCCCCCGGCCTTTCTTTTCTTTTAAAATTAAAAACCTAATTTTCCCAATCTTTCTGTGTACTTTTTGCCCAAACCCGTCCTTTTTTTTTTTTGGGTTCCCCGCCTTTGTCCCTGTTCAAGCTACAATGTTTTTCCCCTTGTGCACTGGTCCCCAAAACTGAAAAAATATTCCTTGGGGTTCAAAACCAGTAAATTGTTTTAATGGGGGGAAAAATTTCTAACCCTGTGCATCTTTCCCCCTTTTAATGCACCCCATGATCTATTTGTTTTGGGCCCTGCTGCTGTCTGCCCAATGGCGGGTAAAATTTAATTTTTACTGCCCCACCGGGGTTTTCCCAAGCCCTTTTCTCCATGTCATTTTTCCCCAGTTTTTTTCCTTTTAACAGGGAATTTCATGTATGGTTTTTCTTTCCCCCAGTGCTTAACCTTGAATTTATCAGTGAAAAACCTCTTTCTCCCTTTCCTTCTCCCCAGGTTTCCAACTTACCCAGCCCCTTTGAAATTTTCTTATTTTCCTTTTTTGGTGTTGTTTTCTTTACGACCCTTAGTTTCCGTCTCAAAAAAATGGGATATTTTCGGGTGTATTCCCTGTTTTAAGATCATTAATGAAAATGTAAAGAGGATGGGGCCAATACGGGCCCCTTGTGGTACCCCACTAGTAACAGCGATCCTTTTGGAGTAGGTACCTTTAAATTTTTACTACCTTTGTTTTCTATCAGTGAGCCAGTTGCTTACCCATTTTTCACAATTTTCCCCCGTCAAGCATTCTCATTTTATTTACCAACCCCTTTTATGTGGCACCGTATAAAAAGCTTTTTGGGGGAAAATTTGTTTTTTGCATCCAGTGGGCCCCACCCCCCATCCAGTCTTGCACTGACTTCCTTTATAGAAAAATGATGAGATTTGTTGCAGGACGGGTTTTTCCCCCCCTGAACCCCTTTCTGGAACGGGTTTACATTTTTTTTCAGTGAGTTTCTCCAGGATGCATCTCTGAGAAAAACCTTCAAACATTTTACCCCAAAAAAGGGTTAAAAACTTTTGGCCTATAGGGTTTTGGCACTTTTTTGACCCTTTTTGAAAATTGGGACCCCCCATTTTCTAGGGGCCAATCCTTTTTGGGGCATACCCGTTATTAGAAAGTCCATGAATATTAAAAATAGGGGGGGGTATCTATGACTTTACTTAACTCTCTTAGGGGCAGTGGGTGTATGCCATCTGGACCGGGGATTTGTCTATTTTAATCTTTTCCCAAAACGGGGGCTGCACTTCTTTCCCGGGTTAGCAAAAAATTTTAAGTTGGAGTTTACCATCTCTTCCCGTTCAACAGGAGGTCATCCCTCGGTAAAAAACAAATGGAGATAAAAATGTTTAATACGTTTGTTTTTTTTTCACGCCCCCTTTGTCTTTTCCCCCCCGTATTTTTCAAAGGGCCAAAAATTTTTTTGTTTTTAAACTTTTTACTATTTTTATAGTTAAAAAATATTTTGGGGTTGTTTTTACCCTTTTTATAGGAAAAATGTCTTTCCGTCTCCCGCTTTTTTTCCTTTATCTTTTTTTTTAACACCCTTTTTTTTTTTCCCCTTTTGCTTTTTAGTGCCTCTTCACTGCCCCCCTGTTTTTGTAGGTTTAAAAACTTTCTTTTTGTTTTTTTTGCCTCTTTTAATCCCTGGGTTTATTCCCCCAATTGGGGGTTTTTTCCCGTTTCTAATTTTTTTTTTTACCCTAAGGGATGTACGTTCCGTGGTTTTGCCTTGGATGTTTTTAAAAAAATATCCCATTTTTTATTAGTTTGCCCCTATTTAAAAAAATTGTCCCGTCAATTTTCGGTTTTTGGGGCCTCCCTAAGCAGATTTAAAAAAGCCCTTTCCCAAAAATTTAGTGTTTTTGTGGCTCCTTTTACAAAAAAAATTTTATTTTAAGGATAAAAGGAAAATTTTTTTATTATGGTCACTAAATTTTTTTTCCCAGGTGCCCCCCAAACCTGAACCCCTTTTTTACTCTTTTCAGGTCTATTAGTTAATATTTGGTCTAGAAGGGGGCCCTTTCTCTAGTCGGTTCCTGAAACCCTTTTTTTAAAGGTTTTTCATTAGTTATTGACAAAAAAACCCGTTTCCTTTATAGAGTCAAAGTTTCAGTTCCCAATTAAAGTTGGATAGTTAAAAATTTTGCCCCTAATAATAACCTCTTTGATTGGGCCCCCTCATCTATTTCCTGAGGAGTAATCTTCCTGGGTTCGTTATATTTGGGGGCCCCCCATAGAGGGCCCCCAATAGTATTATTTTGTTATTGTTACCCCCCTGTAAATTTCCCCTTTAAAGATTCCCATGTTAAATTTTTTGTACCTATATCTTCCCGCAGTGTTGGCTTCAGCCAGGATTTTACATACAGGCAGACACCTCCCCCGGTCCGGTCTTTACGAGCCGTTCTACAGAGACTGTCACCCTGCACGTTAACCGCCCCAGTCTTTTAGCTCTCTTCCAGCCATGTCTCAGTTATCCCCACTATGTCATATTTTTCTTCAGCTATTAATACTTCTAGTTCATTAATTTTGTTGGTCAGACTCCTGGCATTGGTCAGCATGCAATTTATAGATTTTTCAGTTTGTATTCCTTTCTCCCTGATCTTTTTATCTATTGCTACACCCCCTCCTACACCCCCTGTTTTATTAAAAATTAAAAATAAAAAACACTACTAGGTTTGCACTATTTTCTTCACCCTGCCTTCCAAAAAAGGATTTAAAACTAATCAAAACGACTTGTCCCCCCAAAAATGATACCAGTAAAAACGTCAACTCATCCCGCAAAAAACAAGCCCCTACACAGCTCCGTACACATAAAAATAAAAAAGTTATGTCTCTCAGACTATGGCGATGCAAAAACGTGTTTTCTTTTTTGAATAAGTGTTTTTATTGTGTAAAAGCAGTAAAAGATAAAAAAGTAGACAAATTGGGTATCACTGTAATCGTATCATCCAGCTGAGTAAAACTAACATGTCATTTATACAGCACAGTGACCGCTTTAAAAAATAAAAATAAAAAACTGTACCAGGAATGCTGTATTTTGTTCAAAATGCCTCACAAAAACCTTAATAAAAAGTGATCAAAGCATCATACGCCCCCATAATGATACTAATAAAAATGTCAACTCATCCCACAAAAAAACAAGCCTTTAATCAGCTCCATATACAGAAAAATGAAAAAGTTATGGCTGTCAGAATAGGACAATATAAAAACACAATTTTTTATAGACCTATTTCTATTGTGTAAAAGTAATAAAACAAAAAAAACTATATAAAATTTATATCCTTGCAATTGTACCGACCTGCAAAGTAAAGTTATCCACTCACACTGCACGGCGAACACTGTAAAATTTAAGCCCAAAAAACAATGGCGGAGGCCAAAATTGGCTCCTACGCTATGGAGTTAATCAGAATCTGGCTGGTGTTTGCATATTGCCGTGTGGACGCACCCTAATAAATTTCTGAAAGGCTGTTCCCAGAGAGGGTTGAAAAATTAATACAAAGAAACAAACACAATATTATCTTTTACAGACTTACATGAAATTAATGAAGCTAGACATTACATGAGACATTCTCTTTAGTTGGGTGAGAGAGAAACTTAAAAAGAACCTGTCACCTAGTTTATGCCCCCTTGCTGAGGACAGAACAAGGTAGTGACAGACATGCTGTTTCCAGTGCTGTGTCCCTTATTCTCTAAGATGCTGTAGTGTTAAAGTATTTAATGCTCAAATCTGCAGTTTTCAGCAGGAAAAAAGGTCAGAAAAGAATCTGTATTTTTATACCCGCCCATTTTGAGTCTAGCCCCCGCCCACCTCAACTGATAAAATTTTTACTTTTTAATAGGTAGAACCATTGTGAATAACCCGCCAGGTAGGCGGGGCTAGCCTTTGGTGGGAGGAGCTAACACCTACTTATGAATAAGATTTGAGCATTAAATGCTCTGAAACTGCTGCATCTTATAGAATAAGGGATACAGTGATGGAAACAGCATGTCTGTCATTAGCTTGTGCTGCCCTCAGCAAGGGGGGCATAATCTATGAGACAGGTTTCTTTTAATATATTATTCTTATTTGATATCTATTAACATTACATCTCACATTTTATTCCTCTAATACATTTTACACTAATCTTGATGTAACTTTGCAATTAACATACAAGAAGAAAGTGTTGAATTAAAATATTGTGATGAAAAGTAACAAATTAAGATTAATGTTGATGAGTGCAAGATAATTAAGTGGACAAAATGCATCACTACAGTACGTATTTTTTATACAATAGGAAAAAAGTGACAAGCCTTACCTTTTAACATAAAGTTGAATTTTAGTAATCAGTGCCAGGCAGCTGCTGCCAAAGCTAGTGAGGTCATAAGATGAAAGAAAGGTTTTGATGTATATTGTCAAAACATATTAATATGAAAAACTCTTTGGATCACACAATACATATTGTATATACAAAGATAAGAAAAAGACATAGCGGGCCAAAATGGGATGCAGAATTTTGGGGGCAACCAAAGTTTTTTAAGGGGAAAGGGATAGAGGGGGGTTAACCCTTTAAAAAGTTTGCTACATTTGGAAATTTTCTCGTAAATTTTTAAAAAAATTTTTAAATAAGGGTTTTCAAAGATATATCTTATGTCTTTTAAAAATTTCCGGGCCAGTTCTTTTCTGAAACCATAGCAAAGCACTGTCCACAACTAATAGAAAAAAAGCCTTTTACCATCAAATTGAATAATAAATTTAAAAAAAAAAATAGTAGTAAATTTGTAGGGAAACAGCTTTTTTTAAAAAAATTTTTTCCATTTTTTAAAATTTAAATTTTTAAAAAAAGGTTTTCTTGGATTTCTTTAAAAAAAAAAAAACTTTTTAATAGTTTTTTTGTTGGATTGTTTTTAAAGGGGAATATTCAATCAAAAATAAAATTTTTTTAAACTCACTTTTTTGGGGAAAAACACTTTTTTTTTAAAAATTTTTTTGGGTTTAAATTTTTTTCCAATACTTTTAACATTTTTAAGCCCTTGCGTTTGCACCCCTCCCCAATTTAGCTTCCGGGATGATGTTTTGGAAATGTTGCTTCATTTAATCCCCACATAATCTTCTTTCCTTATGATGCCATCTTTTTTGGGGATATGCACTAGTCCCCTTCTGCAGCAAAACACCCCAAAACGCGCTCTCCCCCCCTGTTTTCACATTGGGGTTTGGGATTCTTTGGGTTCCAAAACCCCCCTCCCCCCTTTTCCCCCCATTTTTTTTCCCCAAAGATGGGCATTATGGTCATTATTTTTCGTTGTGGGAAAATTTTGATCCTTTTATTAAAACTTTAAAAATTTTTTTTTCAGGGGGTGTGTTTGTATTAAATTTTTTGAATTTATCTTTATGATTCTTTCCCTTTTAAAACACTGGGGGAGCAAAAGGGAAGGGTTTTTAAAACCAAAAAACTTAAAAAAATTGATTTCCACCCGGGGGGCCATAGTTTGGGAGGGATGGGGTCCCTGGGGAAAGAGCGTATCTGTGAATTTGGAAAAGAGGTTTTTACTACAACCCCTTATTTTAAAAATTGCTTTGGGGAGGGGAAATTTCTAAACATGGTTTTTTTCGATTGTGGATAACATTTTTAAAGGGAAGACCTTTTGTTTGGTTTTAAAATGTGGGCATTGAGTCACCTGTATTTTTTCAGTTTTCCCCCATGTTTGGGGTTTTAGAAAACAGTGGTTTCACCCCCCCTTTACAAAAAATTTTTCCCCTTTTAGTTTTAAAAACTTTTTTAGAAATTTATTCTTATGGTGATCTATTTTTACTTTTTCCCCCAAAAAAATTTTTTTTTTTCCCTGACCCGGGTTTTATTTACAAAAAACAGGGGCTTCTATGGGAGCTAAATTTTCTCCTTTTGTTTTTTTAAAACTTTTTGGGCTCTTGCTTTGGGGAAAGTTTTGGGGTTTACTAAGCAAACCATTTTTAGACCATATTCATTGATTCGGGCGCTATATAGATGACATCATCGTCATCTGGAAGTCTAATTCGGTGCCTGCACAGGATTTTGTTTTGTATTTAAATAATAATCCTTTTGGGTTGTTTTTTACTATTCCAATCTTGCTTTTTAAAATAGAATTTTTGGATTTGTCTTTGAGAGGCAGTGTTGAGGATAGGAAAATTCTTTCATCTACATAAAGAAAACCCACTGCGGTTTTTCTGTTTTTTTCTTTTTTGCCCCCAAACTCATGAAACCGGCCCATACCAAAATTTAAAAACCTTTAAAATATGGGGGAAACTGGTTTTTAAAAATAAAACGTTTAAATCCATTTTGATTTGAGCTTTGAAATAGAGAGCCCAAAAATTTTTAAAGGATTCATTGGGCCCCGTAAGGGGTTTTCCTAAATGGGCCCTTTAAAAAAAAGCACCCGATAAAGTTTAAATGCGTGAGGGGAGCGACTTCTATTTAATAAAAAGAAACTAATAAAAAGTTTCAGAAACCCGATTTTGTTACTACTTTTGTAAAAAAATTTTGGGGGACATTAAAAAGGGGTCTTAATAAATAATTTCCGGTTTTTTTTCCCAAAATGAAATTTTTAAGAAAGGTTTTTTTTCCCGGTTTGGGGACAGGTTTGCATAAAAGGGAAAAACCTCCTAATCTGCACTCCATTCTTTCACTTTGCCTTTTAATAAAATGGGGAAAGGGGGGGAAAAAGGGGAAATTAGGGGCTTTTTTTTTTTGTGGTTTGGTTAGAAAGGGGGTTTGGTAAAAATGGGGTAAAAAATAAAAAGGTAAAAATGAAAATTATGAAAAGAATTTTAAAAAAAATGAAAAAATTTTTAAAAATGGAAAAAAAAAAAAGATAAGGGAAGGAGTAAATTTAAGATAATTTTTGGGAACTTAAAGAAGGGGAAAAAAGGGAAAAGTAAGGGGAGAAAAAAAAAAATTGGGTTTTTTTTAAAAAGCTTTTTAATTTTAAAAAACTCCAAAGAAAGGTAAAAATTTTTAAAAAATAAAAAAGGAAAATGTTAGGGTTTTTAAAGGTTTTTAAAGGAAAAAAAAGAAAGGAAATTAAATAGGAGGTTTAATTAAAAAGGGAAAAAAAAAGGGGAATTTAATTTTAAAAGTAAAACGGGAAATTCCCTGGGAATAAAAAAAAAGGGAAAAATTTAAAAAATTTTAATTTTTAAAAATTTGTGTGTTAATGTGTTGTTTACTCCACCCTGGATGTGGGTGTTTCCCATAAAAGGAAGTCCGAGTGGGCAAGTCTTTGTTATGATTAAGAATCTTTGGATTTGAAACGCATCAACAAGACGTTGTTTGATGCATATTTTACCAGTGTGGCTTTGTTTTTAACCATATTTTGGATAAATAAAGCATTTATGTATTTTTTGCTGCCTTCTATGCCTTACATCCTTTGGGCTGGTTCAACTTTTTTGCTACTCTTCAGTAGGTCATTATGGCAAGACTTAGTTTCGTCAAACCACAGGACATGTCTCCAAAGATGTAGGTCTTTGTTCCTGTGTGCATTTGCAAACATTAATCTGGCTTTTATATGTTTCTTTTGTAGTAATGGCTTCTTATCGGCAGAGTGGCCTTTCAACTCTTGTTGATACATTTCTCGTTTCACTGTGGATAATGACACAATCTTATCAACTTCCACCAGCATCTTCACATGGTCTTTTGCCTTTGTTCTTGGGTTGATATGCAGATTTTGGACCAAAGTATGTTCATCTCTGAGACACAGAACCCATCTCCTTCCTGAGCGCTATGATGGCTGGATATTCCTATCTTGTTTGTACTTGCGTATAATTGCTTGTACAGATGAACGGGCACTTTTAGGTATCTGTAAATTGCACCTAAAGATTAACCAGACTTGTGCAAGTCCACAATTCTCTTCCTGATATCTGGGCTGATTTCTTTTGACTTTCCCATGATGTTACACACAGTAACAATGTATTTCTGGTGTGCTTTAAAATACATCCACAGGTGTGTCTCTAATTAACTCAGAGGTTTCCAATAAACCTATCAGAAACCTATTCAAAGACAAGACATGACATCATTATATGGGCTGTCCCAAATTGTTTAAAGGCATAGTAATCCTAGTGTATGTAAACTTTTGACTATGTAAGAAGGTATTAAAAATGCTTTAAAATTCTCTCTCTTATTTTTCTGGCATTTGGCAAATATAATTAATTTTAGTAATCCTAATTGACCTAAAATGGGTAAGGTTTCTTCTGATTTCATGTCAAATAGTGAGAAAGCATGCATAAGTGTCTTTTTATAGAGTGTATGTAAACTTCTGGTTTCAACTGTATACCCTTTACATTCACTTTCAACTGGTATCTCATTCTTATACCATAGCTTTCATTTATTTCCTCTTTCCTTTCTTCTTCCTCTTCACGTTCCTTTTTCCACCTATCCTAGGTTTCATTTGATCCTCCGATTCTCACTTGCTCTAAATTCCTTTATTTCCCCTCATCCATATCACTGTCTCTACATTTCTTTTCCATGCACTGGCGCTGTTCTCTTACTGTGCACACAGACATCTTCCTGATGGTCTTCAGACCTCCTGGCTCCTCTACGCATGTATCGACTTCTGCCGCCTGTACAATGGTATGCAACCACCGGGAGCCATTTTCCTTATGGTTCTCTGGTCTCCCTCCACCTCTATTCATGCACAGATTTCCTGCGCCCATGTGTTGGTATTTAAGGAATGTCATCTATTACATGGCATCTGCTCTGGTCCAACATCCTACAGGTATGGTGCTATCATTGTTTTCATTTACCTATGGTTACTATTCATCTACTACTTTACTGGACCTATTATCTTTTACTTACTACCGTATGTTCTACTGGATCTATTACTCAACTATTACCCCTCGCATAACTGGTTCATCCTCTTTTGCCTATAGTCTTTACTATATTAGTACCTATACACCCACAATGGGTTATTCTCTATTCCCATATAATCTCTGCTATGCTACCACCTATACACCACACATACTATTACATATTTGTACCTTTCCATACTTTCACCTCTACACAAACTACTCTATTCCATATCCATACTTTTCCATCCCTGTTACTATATACCATTTAGTCCATTCTATACCCATACTATTTACTTATTTTTCCTGTACACTACTACCACCTTCTACATACTATTAGCATCTCTTTCATCCCATACACCACCTGATACCTATATTATTTATTTTCGAATCTGTACCTTACAATACCTCCATTTTTCTTATTCCATTATCACTTTACTTACCATACATCATTTTCTCCCTATCTACTTCTATGTTGTGATCCCAAGTACCTCTGCCATACTTCTACTTTTTTTTTATTATTTTTTATTATTTTCCGATTCTCACTTGTCTATATATGCATGCAATTATACCCTATATTGGTCCTCTGTACCCATACCTTTACGATATTGATCCTGTATGCATTTCTTGTGTTTATCTCACATATTCCTTTCAATATACTCTAGTGGCTTGTCCTCTTCTTTATTATATATTTTTCTCCCACCTTAACATTAATGTTAATTTTTATACATCCTAATACCTTTTATTAAAACTTTAGACTTTTTTCCACTTTATTATGCTCTACCCACTTTTATTCCTTCCTATACTTTTCTTACCGCTTGGTTCTCTGTCCAATGTAGCTTTTGTTTACAACAGATCCTCATATCTTTCCTTTATCTTATAGCACTAATACTTGATGAAGGCTTGGGAGAACTGAAACGTTGTATATGGCTAAACTGCTATTTCACGCCTGTCGTCATAGAGGACAGTTTGAGTAGAGAATCATGTCAGTTGCCATAGCGGACATTTTGAGCAGAGAAACACTGCACCTCTATAAACATTTCCTTAATTCATGACGTCGTCACATCTTTGACCTGTGCCTTACAAGTTGAGGTTTACATCTTTACCCAACAACGGGTTAAGATTTTGGATTCTGCACCTCATCTCCATTTTTTGGTAACACTCAAATAACCTATCAATTACGACTTTAAGCAGTGGAATATACCAATACAAGTCAAGGCTTAGTACCAGATGCCGCGGTAACCTATTGCAGAATCTTCACTTGAGTTGACTTTTTAATGTTATGATTATTTTTCTTTTTTCATCCTTCCCCAATCTTTTTTGTACATTTTGTATAACTTTTGAGCCAATATTTTGTTAAAAAAAGTTTAAATGAAAAAAATATATATAGTTTAAGAGCTCACCAGATGTTTTATATGACTGTTGGTGGTTCCCCCAAAGGGCCCTTCAACTGAGGTTTAATACCTAAAAAGTGTCACGTCCACCGGGGAAGTCAGGCCCTTGGTCTGCCCGTCCTTTAACGGTGTTCCTTCAGTGTCCCTTGTGTGTGGCATGGTCCATGCTGCGGCTCTGACAGGGGGCCTGGGATTGCCGGTTCCCCTTCTTCAACCTGTGCCGCTGTGTCCAGGAAGTACAACGCACCTATCCTCGCTCCTGCTCCCTGATATCCTGTGGCGCATGCGCACCTCTTCGAGAATGCTTGGCGATGTTTGAATATTTAAAGGTGTCCCTATATTCTGCCAATTGACCTGTGACCTCTCCTGCTAAAAGGGAACTACGCCCTTTTTTGGGTCACTTCATTTTCCCACAGGGAGTTTAAAAACCCCCTGTCTGCGTGTAGCTGCTACTTCCATATTCCTGAATTCCAGCTTTTAACCCCTTTTAAACCCCCTATGTGTCCTAAGTCCTGTTACGTTGTTCCTGCCCGCACTTTTCTGCTAATACCGCTGTTTATCTGAAAAGCTGTACCTGCCACTTACCAGCCTGAGCCCCTAATCCATTAGGGTATACCCGTGGACCTGACTCTGCTACCTGCATTCGGTGTCCTACACTTTGACTATCACGGTGGGTCTCGAATTATACCACTTTGCGGGGTGTCAATGGGGATCCCCCAAATTTCCCCAGCAATGAATGTCGCCTTACTGAACCTGTTGGAAATTTACAGTAGATTTCCCCCTGTGGATTCCGCCGATGTGACCCTTCCGGATATCCAGCATCTGGCAACTGTAGATATCAGTTACTGTGTCCACCTGAAGCAACTCTTCCAGAAGCTACAGATAGAGATGGGCGAATTGATTCTAACGAAGTGGAATTCATTTAGAATTTCAGGAAAACTTTGTTTCTAACGAAGTCGAAGTTTGGGGGGAAATTGCGGGAACGAAGGTTTTTTTCATTGAAAAAATGGGGCGAGCACAGGGCATAACATGGGGCGAAGAATTTGGGGAAAAAGGGTAGCATAAGCCTGTCAGGATGAAGCCAACCAAAGACCGGCGGGTTCTGTGACGTCACCGCACCTATAAGTCCCGGGGCTTGCTGTCTCACATCCTCCACTGTGCGTGTGGGGAAAGGGTGCTACCGCCGCCTTGTCAGATATCTCATAAAAAGAACCCCACTTTTTTACACGATTTTTGGGGGGGGTAAGCTTTCTCAGAGACGCTTCTCTTAGTTTTTTAATTCGAATTTGGGGGTATTGGAACTGAAGTCCGTTTTGCGTCAATTAGCTGCATATACATTTTAATGCTATCGCTCAGTTCTTGGCACATTTAAAACCAAGGGGTTTTCTAAGCTGTTCCGTTGTATTCAGTTAAAGAAACAGCGTTTTTACAATCCAAATTCCATTAATTTTGGTGCTTTTTTTTGCGCAATTTAGATAGGGTTTTTTAAGCGTTGTTTTGCTGTTTTTGGTCCCTAAAGAAAAGTTCTTTTTAACGCCAAAGAAAAAATTTTGCCCGTAGCAAATTCATAAGAAGGTTAATTCAAGCTTTTCTGTTGTTGTTTATAAAAAACACCCTTTTTTAAAAACTCCAAAAAGGGGAATTGTTGGCACCAAATTTTTTTGCGCAATTTCACCAAGGGTTAAGTAAAATATTTTTCTGCATTGTATTCATAAAAAAAAGTTCTTTTTCACCCCCAAAGAAAAAATTTTTCCCGTGATAATTTTTAAAACCGGGTTAATTAAGCCTGTTTTTTTTTTTTAAATTTTAGTAAAATACCCCAAAAGGTTTTTAAACGCACATACAGTAAAATTTTTTCCCGTCCATTTGTGGGGCACAATTTATATCCAAGGGTTACCCAAGAGTATTAGTGGGTTCATTGGAGTCAATTACAGGGTTGTGGATTTATAATATATAACAGAAATTCTTCATCAAAAGTGTCTGTACATTTTAGAACAAAGTGTATGTCAGACAGGAGGTGGCAGGCTCTTCACCTGCGAGTGGCAGTGGCACAAACATTCCTGGGAGCAGGGCCCAGGTCGCAGAACAGCAAGGGGAAAGTCGCAGAGGGGTCACTTGGTGATGGCCTACAATGCCGCTGTCTCTAAGCAGCCGTGTGTTGTCAAGCAACCCAATGGTTTCTTGATTGGTTGACTAGGTCATCCAATTCCTCCACATTATGACATCTGGACAACCCCAGCCCAAGATGTGTCGGTGGGAAAAGTCAGACAAAACTCATAGTTGGCATGGCCATGAGCGGGGTGTAAGCGGCTCACCTGTCTAACCCGCCTCTGTTCCATCGGTTCCCTCAGCCTGAGAATCTATATGTGGTCTGGCTCAGCGCCACATATATAGCGAGGATGAATAATTTGAGGGGGGCTGTCAGCAGCTACTTCGCAGAGAAGAAATGGGGACCAATATCCCCTGCTTCTTTGCAGTAGGCGGCAAAGTATAGATGTGGAGAATGGCATGGTGAGGTAATGTTGTTAGCGGTGTCAGCCTCGCATTCCAAGACGGTTAATGAGGACAGCAGTGACGATGAAACACAAAATCACGTGATTGATGTAGCCGACAGCACTTACGGAGCCGGAGTGAAGCAAGGGCTTCTTTCATCGTCAGGAGATGGTAGGGCGTAGCATTGAGGCATCAGTCAGCGGCGCAGCCAGAGCATGTGGTTTCTGTCGGACGTGAGTCAGCAGGGTAAGAAGCAGTGTCGAGGTGGGGAGCCAAGCGGCCACGGGGTAGAAATCCCGCTTCGCAAGGTCCAAGAAAGTAGTGGCAACAGGGGCCCCTCAAGCAGGGCAGAGGCGTTAGTTAGTCACTCAAGTGCGGAGCGTTGCCGGTAAAAAACAGCTAATTACGGTGTGGACAGTTCTTTGTAAGACACCAGAGAGGAGCCGAATTTGAGTATTGTAGAACTTCGGGCTAAATAGTGAAGCGTGGGCCAGGGAGCTAACGTTGGCTCCTAGGCCCTGCGGTCTAATCATGCAGCGTTCACGATCCGGTTGCCCTGGGAGAAACGTGGCTCAAGATGTGGTGTTCAATCCTGCCGCCGCGAGCACAGCTGAGCGCGCCAGTTGGCACTCATGCCCATTGAAGCCAGTCAAGGCTCCACCATTCTGCAGAAGGGAAGCTGTTTTCGCTTTGCCTATCATCTCCGGTACCCCAGATGCTCCTGCTTCCTCGCTAATCATGGTGCTGCAAGTCATTCAACGGAGGCGAAATTGCAAAGAGGACAACAGTATGGCATTCCAACCATCCTAAGGTGCAGAAGCTGACGTGCTCTGTCCAAGTTGTTGGTACTGCAGAGTCCCTCATTTCCAGAATTCAGAGATATTAATGACCTGTGTCCGTAGACGAGGGTGGAGAGGTTCCAAGCGTAATTTCTTTTCCCAAAAGGCATACAAGCCCTTCACAAATATGTAGAACAGAAGGGGGCCATAATTTTGAGCTTATCTGTTTTTTCCCCAAGGTTTGCACGGCCCAAGGAAAGTTGGGGGAGCTGTAACTAGGGTTTCGGGCCAGTACATGCCCCTTTAGGGTTCCACGGGGTGAATGTTTTTCCTCCCCAGTCAAAACCCAAACCAACTTTGACGGGAGAACGCTTTCCCCCCTAAACTTTTGTAAAAACTGCGGCTCCTGCGCCAATGTGCCTCCCTCCCACCCCCAAAAACCCACCACCCAAAAGCCTCCAAAAGGGTGTTTGCTCCATCATACCCTTGTTTAGGGCACAGGGGTGTCCGCTTTTCTACCCCGGCTTGCCCCCGGCGAACGGGGGTCACACAGGGGAGGAAACCCCCGCTCATGCGCAAAAAATTTCAAAGGTGTGGTTTTCCCCCCCGTAAAAGCAAATCGGAACCAGGGTGACGGAAAAAGGGGAGGAACATATTGCCGGGGCTGAAAAGAGGGGGGGGTTAGTCCATGGCCCCCCCAGGGGACGCACGTGTTCAATCTGGTTGTAAAAAAAGGTTTTTCCTGAAGTCTTCCGACATCTTCAGAAGATTCTGAAAAAGGAATCCATTTTCCTTTCAAAGCCCCAAACACCCTCTTCGGTTGCAGTGGCAGAAAAAGGCCCCCCCCCAAAAACCCCTCTGATATCGATGTTTCCAAACCCCTTGGAATTCCAAACCTGCACAAGTTGGGGCCACCCGAAGAAAGAGAAAGGCATTAAAGATTTTTTGATAATCCGGCGGGCCGGGTTTCTCCCTTTGATGGGCAGCCAGTGGGAGCTCATGCTGAACCCGCCGTTTGCTGAGGCCCCCCCCGCCCCCCCCCCCCCCCCCCCCCCCCCCCCCAGGAGGCGACGTTATTTGTTTATCAAAAAAAGGGCATGGGATGAATTTCGTCATTCCACTGCTTCCCTGTCTGGGAAAAGATGCTGAAAAAAAACTGTTGGCAGGGGAAATGGGAAAAGTGGGGGGACTCATCTGCGGCCCAAAAGTCCGGGGGGGACTGAAATGGTGGAGGAGGAGGAGGAGGAAAATTTGGGCAGAACATTGTCCCGGGAAAAGAGTGGATTTTTACCAAGGTTTCAAGAAGGAAGGGGGCGGGGCAGCTTTGGGGGAGGGGAGATGGTGAGAGGAAGACGAGGGGGATGGGCCCGCAAAACACCCTTGGGAGTTTAAAAAGTGGAGATGGAGGCGGGCCCCTCGGAAGGGCATTGTGCCAAAGGCTTCCGGGAAACTGTTTGCCTGGCTAAATTTTCAGCCGAATAGTCACCCCTCCGGCAGAGGGTTTACTTTCCCCCACTTCCACCCTATTGGACCCTCGGGTACCGCTCCAAAAGGGAGCCTTTTTTCCCCCCTGGTTTAGAGGGGAAAGGGCAAAAATCAAAAACTAAAGGGAAATCCTCCGTAGGGTTCAGTTGGGCCCCTGCCTAAGTGCGGCAATCGCCCTCCTCTTACGGTCCGACCCGGGGGTTTTTCAAGCGCCCACGGGACTACTGCCCGCCGCCCTTTGGGGAAAGGGAGGGGGGGAGGGCAAATACCCCCTCCTTCAACAAACAAACCCAAGTTGGGGGTCACTGTTTACACTTCCTTCACCCCCCTAGTGAAAGGGGGGGCAAATCGCCAACAGCAGCAGGGCCGGAACAATCCCAAACCAAAAGGGGGGTTTCCCCCACTTGGGCAGCACTCTGCCAACCCCCGGGTTTGAAGATTCCTGGAAACTGGGGGGGCCAAACTGGATTTTGTGGCCCGCAACTTTTCCGGGTTTTCATGGGAGAAGCTGTCCCTGCCCCGTCATAATTTTGGCAACAGAGCGGGTTTTTCTTACAGTGGGGCCCCTCGGGTTTCCCCAAAAAAGGGGAACCCCCTTGTCCCTGGGAAATGTTGGGAAAGACTGACTTTTTCCCAAAAATGAATCAGGCTGGATCGGGCCCGGAAATTTCCCCCAACCAATGCCTTAGGGTCAGATTACATCAGCCATGACGCCTCACCAAAATTTGAGAAAAAGAGTCGGATTCAAACTACCTGCCCCAGCCAATAAATTTGATGCCGGGCCCCCAGTCTTTAAGCCCTCATTGCTGACAGGTTTTTTTTTCCCTTTGCCACCAAAACCAAACTTTTCCAAGGAAAAATTGCCACCCACCCCACACTCTGTCATTTTTTGCCCCCTCTATAAATCATGCTTTCTGCTGCTGTTGCTGGGGCCGTACATCCCCCACTCGTCTTTGGTGCCATTCTATTCCTCATGCTGCGGGTGCTGTTGCTGGGGCGGGGACATTTTCCCCACCGGTCATTGTGCCCCTCCCTTTACCTCTGTGTTTTCTCCATGCCCCCAACCTAAAACCTGTGTCATTGTGCCCCTCTGTGGGGCCTTTTTCCTGTTTTTGCCACCTCCAGAATGTCATTTTGCCACGGGCAACCTTTATGCGCTGCTGTGCTGCTGCCCCTGAAAATTTCACACTCTGTCATTGTGGGAAATCTTTTGGCCCCCCTTCCCGTTTTTGCCATCTCCAGAATGTCATTGTTTCCCCTGTCTGACCTCCCTTCTGGCGGGTGTGGCTTTCTGCCCTGACCTACCACCGGGCATTGGGCCACTCTTTGGCCCACTTCTTTTTTTTTGCCATCTCCCAAAAGTCCCTTGTGCCACCTTTTTGACCTCAAGCGCTTTCTGTGGCTGCTGCCCTTTACCTACACAAGTGTTTATTGTGCCACTCCGTGGCCCGCTCCTTTTTTGCCACCTCCAGAATGTCATTTTGCCACTCTCAACTCATGCCCGCTTTTGGCTGCTCCGTCACCTCCACATTTTGTCACTGTGGTTTTTCCACCTGAGCTCTCAGCTTGTTTTTTTTCCAACTTTTTGCTTTCATGACTTTAAACAGGCTCTTCCCGCTTCAGTATTTTGGTCGTTTTGCCCCCCCTTTAATTTTCCCCCGGGAAAATTTTTTGGTTTAAACGTTTTTAAGGCGGGGGGCATCAATGCTTTTCATACTTTAAAAAAAAAACATTGTATTAAAAACCCCAAAACCCAAACTCCCTCTGCTTTTTTAAGCCCTAGCACAACGTTTCCACCCCCCTACCCTACCTTGCCCTACCCTGTGCAGTCAATGCACTGGGTTTCCCACCAGTACGAATCCCGCTTTTTAAATAATTACTTTCATCCTAAAGCATCCACAGCGCTGCACCCCCTTCATCTCCTCCCCCATCTCTGTCTACCACCCTTCCCGCTCTCTCCGCTCAGCTGTGGACATCAAACTACGGACCACAATCATCCGAAAAAAAAAAAAAAAAGAAATTGCTAGGATTGCAGTATTTTATTCACCCTGTATTCCAAAAAAGCGGATTTAAAATCGATCATAAAGTCATTTCCCCCCAAAAATGATACCAATAAAAATGTCAACTTATCCTGCAAAAAAAGTCCCTATAGCGCTGCGTAAACAGAAAAATAAAAAAGTTATAGCTCTCAGACTATGGCAATGCAAAAACGTGTTTTCCTTTTCGAATAAAAGTGTTTTGATTGTGTAAAAGCAGTAAAACATTAAAAAATACAAAAATTTGGTATAGATGTAATCGTATCAACCAGCTGAGTAAAACTAGCTTGTCATTTATACCGCACAGTGACTGCTGTAAAAAATAAAAAAAACACTACCAGGAATGCTGTATTTGGTTCAAAATGCCTCACAGAAATCTTAATAAAAAGTGATCAAAGCATCACATGCACCCCATAGTGGTACCAATAAAAACATCAACTCATCTCACAAAAGACAAGCCCACAATCATCTCCGTATACAAAAAATTAAAGTTATGGCTATCAGAATAGGACAACATAAAAACGCAACATTTTATAAACTCACTTCATTGCGTAAAAGTAATAAAAAATAAAAAACTATATAAAATTTATATCATTGTAATTGCACCGACCCCCATAGTAAAGTTAACCTTTCATTTATCCCGTATGGTGAATACTGTAAAAATTATGCCCAAAAACAGTGGCGGAACTGCATTTTTTCCCCCCATTTTCATGGCCCAATGCTAAAAAAAAACTACGGAACAATTGTGCGCCCAAAATGCAAAATACACCCTTAGATGAGATCCCTTAGGGGTGTTAAATCCAAAATGGGGCAAAATCTGGATGGTTTCACCTGTTCTAGTACTTTGGGGGCTTTGCAGATGCGAAATGGGCCCACCAAAATCTGTGCTTCAAAAGCCAAATAACACTCCCTCCCTTGTACAACATGACATGTGCCAAAACAGCAGTTTACACCCACATGTAGGGTATTGCCGAACTTGGAAGAAATTGCGTAACACAATTTGGGATGCTTTGTTTTCCATGATTCCTTGTAAAAATTAAACATTTTCAGCTAAAATTGCAGATTATTGAAAAATGTTTTATTTTATTTTTCTTACAGAGCCGAACGCTAAAAAAATTTGTGAAACACCTGTGGGGTCAATATACTCACTGCACCTTGGGATATATTCCGTAAGTTTCCAATATGGGGTCTTTTTAGGGTAGATTATTAAGTTTTAGCACCTTACGATGTCCGCAAACCTGAAATGGCGCCTACATAAAATTGTAATGAAAATGAGACCTCAGAGTCCGGTAGGTGCACCTCCTATTCTGAGGCTTGTGGTTGAGCCAAATAGCGCACTAGGGCCACATATGGGATATATCTGAAAACGTCAGAATCTGAGGAATCGATATTAAGCTGCATTTCTATGGTCACATCTACTGTGTTCCAGTGAATAATGAATAAAAATAGAAAACCTGCAAAAAAAAGTGAAATTTTGAAATTTCACCTCCACTTTGCTTAAATTTCTGTGAAATATGTAAAGGGTCAACAAACTTTTTTTAAATGCTTTTTTTAATATTGTAAGGGGTGTAGTTTCTTAGGTGGGGTCATTTATTGGGGTATCTAACATACAGGCCCCTCAAAGCCACATCAGAACTGGACTGGTTCCTAAAAAAATCTATTTAGCAAATTTTCTTGAAAATGTGAAAAATGACTACTATATTTCTAAGCCCCTTAATGTGGTAAAAAAAAAAAAAAAAAATTTAACAAATTATGCCAACCTACAGTACACATATGGTAGATGCTAGATCTAAACTATTTTAAGTGGATTAACTATCTGTCTTACACGCAGAAATTCTTTAACTTTGAAAATTGCTAATTTTTGTAAAAATTTTCATGATATTTTGATATTTTTCATAAATAAACATGGACTTTTTGGACAAAAAATGTATTACTAACTTAAAGAACAATATGCCATGAGAAAACAATCTCTGAACCACTTGGATAGGTGAAAGTGTCAAAAAGTTATTCTCACATAAAGTGACACGTCAGATTTTTAAAACAAGTGGCTCTGTCAGGAAGGCCAAAACTGGCTCCGGCAGTAAGGGGTTAAATCTGGTTCCAGTTAAATTGAATATCACCACAGCAGTCACTGATTGGATACAATGGTCGTGTGCCATTGCCTGACATCAGCATTTGGAGCATTCACTTCTGAATGTTGCAATGGTGATGTTATGTATGGCCAAAGCCAGGAGTTAACAGTGGACTGACTCAAAGGGGAGACAGTTTAGCCATTTTTTCATTGTAGAAGGGGAGCAGTATGATATTTTTTTTTTTTACTTAATTGACATGGACAACCCTTTTAAAAAAAATTAGGACTCTTGAGTGGGGCATGGCTTAGTCCTGTATGCTGCTGGACGCGAAGTGCAGGAGCTCTGAGGGAAAGCTTCCTAAATCGGCCCAAATAAGCCCAGATTTGCCAGTTTTCTCATTTGGACCTTGGTGGCCTTTGTCTCCGCTATCCCAGGAGAAAGGTTCGAGTCGCTGGGGGTAATTCCCCCTAGTGCTGGACACCCTATTTACCCACCGGAGTTCCTCTGCAGCTGCCATCTTGCACCAGAACTCGGAGGATCAAAAGAGCCGCGGCTGCTAGTAATCTTTCGAGTACATACCTGTCAGAAGAGACATCTAAGCCCTGTATCAGAGGGATCAGTGGCCCGCTGCAGAAAGACAGCTCGGGCTCTGAGTTTGAGACA
This sequence comes from Phyllomedusa bahiana, assembly GCA_025379985.1. Classification (NCBI taxonomy): domain Eukaryota; kingdom Metazoa; phylum Chordata; class Amphibia; order Anura; family Hylidae; genus Phyllomedusa; species Phyllomedusa bahiana. Next base: position 69,802 of record JAODAL010014223.1, read on the forward strand.
CGGAGCTGTGGTGGAAGGAGTAAGGGTCCAGCAGTGAGGTCCGCCATCTTGCCTACAAGGCCTTCAGCTCGCCAGGACCCGCCATCCCGACAAGCAGAGGATTTCTAAGTAAGAGGTACAACGTTTTCTCCTGCCATAGCGGAAGCCTACGTTTTAGAGAGCAAGGTTCAATATCACACCCTGAGAGCCCCGGACCTTGGGAAGAATAACTGTTCATCAGCGACAACCATATTATTTACTATATGGGCAACGGAAAGATGAGTGTATCCTAGCACAAACACGACTTTGTTTAGTGCAGTTCTTGGCACTTTTGGACTTGGATTGAGCTCAGAGTTAGGCAGAGTGTCCGCTGAAGATCTCCGCTTCAAATTTGGTGGGGTGTGTTGTGCTTTGGCTCTCTGCAGTACCCAGGCTGATACATACAATAAGGCATAATTCACACCCGTGACAGAGTTATGGACATAGTCTTTTTCAGCTACCTTAGCCGAGTGGTCCAAACTGATAAATGAGACTTTGTGCCTTTACTCTCAAATCTTTATTCTCAGAGCGGGACAGTAGATGATAGAAGTGTACAGTGGGAATAGGGGAAAAGAAAAGTGCCCTCTTTAATTCTTTCCTCGTCACTGTAATGCGAGGTAACTCAAAGAGAAACAAATCTCAGCCTACCAAGCTGATGGAATTTTTTCAGACTCCATCAACCTGCTTACAAGATAGAGAGAGACGGGCCCTCTCTACACCCCTTTTGTCAAGGCACAACTTGGTGGACATGGATAAAAATGCCTCAGAATCTTTCTGTGCCTCTGAACAAACCCTCCAACGTTTATTCTTATCATTCAGAGAAACCCTCCAGAGTGACTTTAAACAGATGATGGGATATTTTAGGATGGACATCCAAGCACTTGTTTCTAGAACAGAACATGGGGAGAAAAAAATGGCCAAGTTTGCGACGTGACATAATCACCCCATTGACCCCAATGCCATGGCATTGTTGGGGATTGGTGTCAGAATCAAGTTGCAACTACTGCAACTTTGTGCTGGTTCACAGTCCTCCAACTCTTGGCTTTCTAAATCAACAAATTTCTTCATGTAAGATGAATTCCGCACTTTTGTATTTCCATCTACTGTAAATCCTCCAGAACTACTTGAGTGCCTCTTTTTTACTTCAAAATATAAGGCTTGGTTCAAAAACTGGAGACAGTTTGTTAAAACAATCATTCTGAAGCAACACCTTATCTCCTTGTCTAAGGCCACTAGTTTGACAATGGCGCTGATGGTTTGCGTACCGTTCAGCTTGGTTCTTCCTTTCCTCATCAATTTCCCTGAAATTGTCCAAACCTATAGGAGAAGAAGTCACGATATCTGGTAATTTTGTCCTGAATTTGCAACCACAAAGAGGTTCAGCAGGATTCACTCCGGTTATAGTGTGGGGGGGTTATTTGATAAGCCAAAAGGAAACGCCACAGTTCTTTTTTCCAATCTCTTCTCTCTAAACGAGCAATCCCTAAAGCTTTCAACAGGGTTCGGTCCTGGCGTTCCACTTCCACATTAGCTTGTTGCCAGTATTGGGTTGTATGACGGTGTTCAATGGCATTTGATTTTAGATAAACCTGAAATTCCTGACGAATGAACTGGGCACCATTATCACTCACAATCAGTTTAGGTAAACCATGAGAAGCAAAGTAGTGTTGATCAAACTGTTCGTGAAAAGTTAAGTTCGAGTTGAACTTTTCGATGTTCTAGACTTTGAACCGAACTTTTTACTGTTCATTCTATTAAAAGTTTGGCTCTAAATCACGTTCGACACGCCATTTAAATACATTTTAGCACATTTATGCGCTTTTGGCCACCATCCAATCAGTGCAGAGCACATAGAAGTGTCAAAAACATCATCCCTGTAGTGTAGGGCTCTCATTAGCTGCTAAAATCACATGACCATGTTATATATATATATTTCACTGTATTGCATTCAGATCACCATTTCCAGCTCACTGTCTGTACTGTATAGACTGCTCTCTGTCTGCTTGCTCGCTTGCATGCATGCACAAGATTTGTTTATTAGTGATTCTAGACAGGAAAAGCTTCTATTTACATCAGTTACGGGGTGTTCATCATGCTTAAAGGGGTTGTCTCACTACGAAGATTATAGTTGAAAATGTGGGGACCAAAAATCTAAGGATGTACGTCCTTGGTTACTATTGGCAAAGTGCTAAGGTTTTTGAGAACAGGCTGGTATACATGTGCTTAGCAACGGTGTTTGTTTACTGGTCAGGGAAGCATTCTGTCCTGCCCAGGTCGTGCACATGCAAAGGAAAGACAGTTAAGAGGAGGGGCAGGGATGTGTGTATTGGCAGGCAAGGAGGAGAAGCAGTGAGAGGACATGCAGGGGGGTTGTGTGTATTGTATCCTCTTCACTGCTTCTCCTCCTTGCCTGCCAATACACACATCCCTGCCCCTCCTCTAAACTGCCTTTCCTTTGCATGTGCACGACCTGGGCAGGACAGAATGCTTCCCTGACCAGTAAACAAACACCGTTGCTAAGCACATGTAAACCAGCCCGTTCTCTAAAACCGTAGCACTTTTCCAATAGTAACCAAGGACGTACATCCTTAGATTTTTGGTCCCCACATTTTCAACTATGATCTTCATAGTGAGACAACCCCTTTAAGGAATCAAGATGTAGTTAGCTAGCATTTTGCTCTCCATAGACAGCAAAAATTAGGGAGTTTGGTATTGCTGGCTGCATCTTTCCCACACCCAGAAGCTGTTATTTAGCGACATTTGCAGGCTCACATAATGCCTAATTCTCATATACATCATAGGAAGGGAAGATCTCTCCTTAAGGAGAGCACCGAACGAACGGCTTGTAGAGTTTTTGTTTTGCCTTTTCGCCCTCTGCTTAGCATCTGCATATCACAAGGCATTATGGGAAAGGGGCTGAGAAGCCCACAGCGCCTCTGTTGGTTGTAACAAATCCTCAATTTGCTTTTGACCCACCGAGTCTTGAGAAAGCAAAAAGGATTTTTAGCCACGCTAGTATCTCTCATCTGCAGACAACGCTGTTTCGGGATTTTTGTCCCTCATCAGTGCAGAGTAGAGAAGATACTGGCTGGCTGTGTGGGGGCCTCTCAGCCCCTTTCTCATAATGCCTTGTGATACATATACATCATAGTCATATATTCATAGTGCTCAAAAATTCAGTTTTTGCAGTATTGGGGGTGAAATAATTTTATAACACACCATCTCCAATTCTCCTATACAAAGAAATATATTCTAAATAGTGGTTGGTTGGTTGGTGAAAACTATTCTGAGTGGAGAAAAGTTCATTATTGCAGTTTTGGGGGTTCAGTAACTGTACAACACAATTTCCAAATTTCCTATACAAAGAAATATATTCTAAATAGTGGTTGGTTGCTGAAAATTATTCTGAGTGGAAAAAAGTTTGTTTTGGCAGTTTTGGGGTGAAATACCTAACAAATATACTGCGTGTCATTGTCATACAGATATATATCCAGGAAATAGAGTTCACTCTGTTGCTAAATCTTACTCAACGCCAACGTGATTTTGACAGATTTTAAGTCCACATAACATTGAAAGATACCAGTGCATTATTGTAATCCACATATATAAACTTCTCTTTTTTTTTGTTACATATACTGTATGTGCAACTTGTGCTACGCGCAGAGCTATAATATTTAGCTTTTGAACATGGTGAGAACTAGAGGTGGTAAGCGAGCAGGGAGGGGCAATAGAAGTGGAGATTGAGGTATGAGATAAGGCACTCTTTCCAGTGCTCCGGACAACACACAAGTGAACACATTGTCAGTCACAGGACCGTCAGGCCTGTCATCGCTTGCTCAGTTCCCTGTGCGTCTCATTGCTGAACAGTGTCGCCAATCTGTTCTTCAGTGGTTATCTAATCTAGTCGAACCAGAACCTCCATGTTCCCCATTGCCATGTTCTCACTGCCACTAATGGTGCTGCTGTGTAATCTAGTCCAGCCTGCAGAGGCGTAAGTTCAAGTTCTTGGGCCCTGGTGCAAAAAGTGAAACGGGGCTCCTGCCAGTTACCATGTGCCATTTACAATACCAGTGTCTTCTTATGTGTCAAAGGGGCGTTTGGATCCCCTCAGGATGAAGCAGGGCCTCTATAGCTACGCCCCTGCTTGCAAGCTGTTCTCATTTTTTCAGTTATCCATTGTAAGGAATGAAGTATTTTAGCCTCTCAATTTTTTTCTGTCACTCTTAGAGCCAAATTTTCTTCACTAAGTTGTTACGCGTATCCAGTTTAATGTTATGGATGGTAATTCCAGCTTCCAGGTATAAAAATTAACCAGAAAATCTTCTCCCATACACTTTAATTGGGTACAAAGTTTGAATAGAACTTCGAACCGAACTCATAAATGCAAAGATGCACTCATACCCCTCAATTACTGTTGATGAAGTTGCTTGAAAAATAGTCCACAACGACTAAGAGATGGTGTCCAGATGGGATGTCACACAGATCAATAGCCAGATCTTCCCATGGTCCCTTAGGTAGAACAGTTATGTGTTACTAGTTCTGGTTTAGGTCTGCTGACCACCAGCTGACAGGCTCCACATGAGGAAACGATACATTCCACATCCTTGTCGATTCCTGGCCACCAATCTTTCTTGAGTAATTGTTATTTGGTTCGCACAATACCTTGGTGGCCCTCATGGCCTAAGTGCAAAGTTTGTTTTCATAATTCTTTACAATATGATTTCCACATAGAATTAGTTGTCCAGCAATACTCAGTTCATGTTTGATTCTGGGGTCACAATCCTTTCATGTCTTTTGTCTGATACACTTTCTCAACTGTACAATTTCTGGGTCCAATGATGCCAATTCTTCAACTGTCTGTGATGTCAATGCTTGGGGAATGGCTTTTGCAGCAACAAAACAAATGTATTCTTCTGCTAAGTTATGACATGGTGCTGAAGACTGGGACAATCTGGAAACTGCATTTGCTGCATTAATAGGTCCAGGTCTATATCACACTTTAAATCGGTATGGTAACAGTCAAAGAGCCCATCTTTCAAGTCTGGTTGATGGTTTTGATCACAGAGAATATCTCACCTTCAGTGGCTTGTGATCTGTTATAATTTCAAAATCAAGTCTATAGAGGTAGATGTGAAACCTTTCGCATCCCCAAACAACAGCCAAAGCCTCTTTCTCAGTCTGAGAATAAAATTTTTCCACATCAGTAAGGGATCCGCTCACATACTGAATAGGTATGTAGTTGCCTGTGCGTTGCCTCTGTACTAAGATGGCATCGACAATAATTTGAGTTTATGCAGTAGGATTGAAATAGGCTAAAGTTGTGGCACAGGTAAGCTGCCTATTAAGTTCATTAAATGCTCCTTGTTCCAAAAACCCCACTTCCAAGGGACTGCTTAGTGAGTTAACTGTCTCAGGGGTTTGCCGACAGTCACCATATCTGGAATAAACTTTTCACAGTAATTTACTAACCCAAGAAAGCTTCATACTTCTGCAGGGTTTTCAGGGTTTCTGGCATCAGACACAGCTTTAATCTTACTGTCCTCCAGACCAATCCCTTTGTCAGACAGCACGTGGCCCATGAAAGTCATCTTATTCATTTGAAATTTGCACTTCTTCTCATTTATAATCAGTCCTTTCTCCTATAAGCATTTCAGCACTGCACGGAGACGTTCGTTGTGCACCTGTGTGTTTGTTCCCCACACAATTATATAATCATAAATATTATGTGTGCCTTCACACTCATGTAACACTTGCTAAATCACATGTTGATAGGCCTCAGGTGCTGAGGATACACCGTGTATATCAGTCTCTTGTACCTAAAAGACCTTTATAGCTTGCAAATGTTGTAATGATTCTAGATGAATTCAATTTGATGATAACCCCATTTCACATCCAATTTACTAAATACACTTGCCCCATTCATCTCATGTTGAACATCTTCAATAGTGGGTATTGGTTGTTGTTGTCTAAGTACAGTCTAGTTAGCACTTCTCATGTACACACAGATCTGAATATCAGTTCCCTTTGTTAAAACAACTAATGGAGATACCCAGGGGGTGGGTCCTTCTACTGGTTCAATGATATCAAGTTCCAGTAGTTCTGCAAGCTTGTTGTCCACAGGTGATCTCAGGCTATAAGGGAGTCTATGTGTTGGTTGTGCAATAGGATTTACATGTGGGTCCATGTGAAGCTTTAACCAGAGTTGAGTGAACAGTAAAATTTTCGAGTTCGAGTCGAACTTCGAACAGTAGTGGTGTTCGGTTCGAGGTTCATTTCGAATTCGAACCCCATTAAAGTCGATGGGAGAAGATGTTCAGGTTAATTTTTATACCTATACAGGTGAGGAGATGCTGTAATTACCATCCATAACAGTAAACTGGATATGTGGAACAACCTAGTGAAGAAAATTTGAGCCTAAGAGTGAAAGAAAAAATTTGAGAGGCTAAAATACTTCATTCCTTTCAATGGCTAACTGAAAAGATGAGGGCAGCTTGTAAGCAAGGGTGTAGTTATAGGAAGTGCAGCGGTAGCAGCTGCTATGGGGCCCTGCATACGGAGGAGGCCCAAAAGCCCCTTTGACACATAAGAAGACACCGGAATTGGAAATGTCACATGGTAACTGGCAGGGGTGCCAATAGGGCAGTACGGGCAAAACTCCTGTCAGGGGCCCTAGTCAAAAAGGGGCCCACTGATATGTTAAAAAATAGGAATTAGTAATGGGTGGGGGCCCCATTTGATTTTGCTGTATGAGACCCTGAATGGTAACGGGGAATGGTGGGGGCCATTTCCCTTTTTGCACCAGGGGTTCAAGAACTTGAACTTAAGCCTCTGCAGGCTGGACTAGATTAGACGGAAGTACCATTGGTGGAAGCAAAAACATGCCAATGGGGAACATGGAGGTTCTGGTTCGAAAATATTAGGCAGCAGTACCATTGGTGGCAGCAAGAACATGCCAATGGGGAACATGGAGGTTCCAGTTCGACATGATTAGGCGGCATTACCGTTGGTGGCAGCAAGAACAGGCCAATTGGAAACGTTGAGGTTCTTGATAACAGGACTACATTTGGTGGTAGTACAGGTGGAGGCATTTAAAAAATAAAGATTTGGAGGGCTAGAAGGAGAAGGAGTAAGAGGTGTATGCAGTGCACATGAAGGTCATACAAGTATATATTTCAAAATAAATTCAGCCGTAAGACTTGTAAATCTAGCTGTTGGCAGCAGTAGAATACAAATTGTAGAAGCAGCAGTAATGTGATTGTAGAGAGTGTGGAGTAAGCGGCCGCAGCCTCTGGGTAAAGCAGGAGCGCTGGCAGACACGTGGACGCCGGCGTCCTAATATAGAAGTAGGAGCGCCCTTGTGAGTTAGCGGCGCATGCGCGCTGGGCAGCATGACATTAGAATGTGAAGACCTAAAAGATGTCTCGAGTTGGTCAATGAGCACTGTCTCAAAATCCTGCATTCTACTGTCAATTTCTGTGGGTGGAAGGAAACTGCTCACTTTTGTCTTGTAACATGGATCAAGGAGGGTGGCCACCCAGTAATCACTGTTCATTTTTATTGCCTTGAAACATGGATCATGTTGCAGGTAATGTAGCATCCAAGCACTCATGTGGGAGATGCTGCAGGGAATTTCCAAGCCTTGAGGTTGAGGGGCACTAACGGGAGCTTCGGGATCTTCCTCCTCATGTTATCTGTGCCAATCTCTTACCACTGAAAGGTAATCAGTACCGGTGGTGTCCACCCCTACCTCCTTATTTTCCTCCACGTCCTCATCCTGACCATCACCAGAGCCCTGACTTGCCTCCTGTACTCTACTCTGTGATCTGATCTGCCATCCTGCACCTACCCTCGACCTAGAATCACCACCTAAAGAAGACCTATACAATTGCGAAACAGTCGGGCCTTCTACATCCTCAGGTGAGTAAGGCTCTGTGTCCACCTTCTCCTCCTCTATCACTGCTGGGACCTGCTGCCGCAGAGTGCCTAACACTTGTTCCAGTAAAAATATAACCAGAAAGATCATGTTGACAAGGACATCAACCTGACTGACCATTTTGGTGGCCTCTTAAAAACTGCCAAGGATGGTGCAGAGATCCTTCACCTGTCTCAACGCTCAATGCACACCCTGAGGTCCGCATCACTGCTAGCAGGCCATGCACCATTTCATACTGCATAATGGCATTAATCTGCTGCAAAAATCACTGGAGCATGAGGAGGGTGGCAGTCCAGCGTGTTGCCACATCATATTTCAGGTGGTTGACGGGGAGGCCCAGATCACGCTGCAACGCTGCCGGCCGTGCCAAAGCATGGTGCGAACGCCGGAAGTGTGAGCTAAGACCTCGAGATTTCCCCAGCAGACAGTCAAGACCCGGGTAACACTTAAGAAATTTCTGCACAACCAGGTTCATGACATGTGCCAGGCAAAGGATGTGGGTAAGTCTGCCAATCTTAAGGGCAGCAAGGAGATTGCATAATACTTTACCTGCTGCCAGATCCTTACCACCCACCCACTGATCGTTATGAGTGCGCAGACCGTCCACAGCTTTTGACCTATGTGTTGACGGTCTCCAAGACAATTTAATTTGAGAACGGCTTGGTTTCTCTTGGCACGTGATGCTACCTGTCGAGGTTTGGGATCTTAAATCTGCACTAGAGATGGGTGAATTGATTCTAACGAAGTGAAATTCATTTAGAATTTCAGGAAAACTTCGATTCTGAACGAAGTCGAAGTTTGGGGTGATTCGCGGGAACGAGGCATGTTTTTAATTGATAAAATGGCTGCGAGCAGATGGCGTTACATGGGGCAAGGAAGAAAGGCGTAGCCTAAATGACATGTGCAGAGATGAAGCCAATCAGAGACCGGCGGGATTCTGTGACGTCACCGCACCATATAAGTCCGGGCGCGACGCTGGCAGTTCACACTGCTTACACTGTGCTGTGTAGGGAAGCTGCTGCTGCTGCTGCTGCTGCTCATGATATCTCATACTAAAGAACTAACTTTTATACAGCGATTTTTTGGGGGGTGTCACAGCTTGTCTCAGAGACTGCTTCTCTTACGTTCTAATTCTGATTTTGTGGGGTATTGGAATTGAAGTCCAGTGTGCGTCCAATTCAGCTGCATATACATTTTAATGCTATCTGTTCAGTTCTTGAGCACATTGAATATCCAAGGGTTATCTAAGCCTGTTGCTGTTGTATTCAGTTAAAGAAACAGCGTTTTTACAATCCAAATACCACTTCATTTTTGGTTGCTCATTTCTTTTGCGCAATTTAGATCCAGGGGTTAATTAAGCGTTGTTCTGCTGTTGTGGTCACTAAAAGAAACAGTGTTTTTCAACGCCAAAGAAGAAATTTTGTCTGTAGCATAATTCATATCCGAAGGTTAATTACGAGTTTTTCTGTTGTAATGTTCCATAAAATACACGCTGTTTTAACACGCTACAAAGCTGGTAATTGTTGGCAGCACATTTATTTTGCGCAATTTACATCCAAGGGTTAACTAAGTATTTTTCTGCAGTTGTATTCAGTAAAAGAAAGGTTGTTTTTCACCGCCAAAGAAGCAATTTTGCCTGTAGCATAATTCATATCCGAAGGTTAATTAAGCCTGTTTGTGCTTTTATATTCAGTAAAATACACAGTGTTTTTAAACGCCACATACAAGTAAATTTTTCCTGCCCATTTGTGGAGCGCAATTTATATCCAAGGGTTACCCAAGCTTGTTAGTGGGTTCATGTGGAGTCAAATGCAGGTGCGTATTTATCATATACAGATATCTTCATTAAACAGAGTCTGTACATTTTAGAACAAACAGTATGTCGGACAGAGAGGTGGCAGGCTCTTCACATGCGAGTGGCAGTGGTACAAACATTCCTGGAGCAGGCACAGGTCGCAGCACAGCAAGGGGACGTCGCAGCAGTGGTCACTTGGTGAGGCCTGAACTGCCGCTGTCATCTAGCGGCCATGTATTGTTCAGCAACCCAATGGTTCTTGATTGGTTGACTAGGTTATCCACTTCCTCCCAGATGACATCTGACAACCCCAGCCAAGAGTCGGTGGGAACGTCAGACACAACCCTTAGTTGGCATGGCCCGGGAGCGGGGAGGCCCTCACCTGTCCTCAACCCGCCACTGTCCCATCCGGTTCCCTCAGCCAGAGATCTTCTATGTGGTCTGGGCTCGGCGCCACTATAAAGCGAGGATGAACAATTTGAGGACAGTCAGCAGCTACTTGGCAATGAAGAGGTGGGGCAGACACCCAATGCTTCTTGCAGTATTGATGTGGAGAGTGGCATGGGAGGTTTTTTGGCGAGCGGTAAACCTCTGCATACTAAGACTGTTGAGGAGGACAGCAGTGACAATGAAACACTCATGAAGTATAAACATGGTGGTTTGAATCCAGTTTCTGCATTACACCAGTTTGTTCAAATGCTGCGTATGGAACTTGAACTGAAGGAGACCATAACTACAGGAAATGTTTTAGGTGCTTATTTTGCATTCTGTGCCATTGTTGGTTGAATTCAGTACAAAACTGGAATGGGGCAGAACAAAAAAGAAGCAAAAGACAAAGCTGCAAAACTGGCTTTGTATGAAAAAGGGGAGGCCCTCCCCTGTTAACGGTGGAAAAAGGGGAGGCCCTCCCCTGTTAACGGTGGAAAAAGGGGAGGCCCTCCCCTGTTACCTGTTCATCAATTTCCCCCTGTTCAATAATTTCCCCCTGTTAATATATTTATTCCTGTTCATCAATTTCCCCCTGTTCAATAATTTCCCCCTGTTAATATATTTATTCCTGTTCATCAATTTCCCCTTGTTCATCAGTTCCTGTTTGCCCATTTACCCGTCCTTTCTGCTACGTTACCTGACCTCGAATCTCCGCCGCCTGCCCTGACCTGTTGGCCTGACCTTTGACTACGAGTTTCGTCTTATGATTCGGTACCTCGCTGCGCCTCGGCTGCCACCTCAAGCTAGTCGCGCCAGGGGTAGCGACCTGGTAGGACTCCCGCCGCAGAAAGTCCATCCTGCCTTGCGGCAGGCTCTGGTGAAAACTGGGACCTACTTAGACCCCGCTCCCTGGCGTGGCTGCTGCCACCTCTTGCGGTGGTCCAGAGGAGCCACTGCCCGTGTCGTTACAATGGCAGAAGTGAATATCAAGTTTCCTAGCCAGTTCTTTGAATGGTGAAGAGTCCACCACTTGAAAAGGGAGGGACTGCAGTACCACCAACTTGGACAGGAGCACGGTCAGCTTCTGCACTTAGGGATGGCTAGACACATACTGCTGTCTTTTGGCAATCGTCTCGGTGAACGACTGCTGGCCCCATGAGTGCTGAGGAGCAGGAGTATCTGGACCGGTAGATGATGTAATAGACAGGGAGTTGTCTTTGGCAGAGGTGGTGAAGCCTTGACTGCCTGAAATTGGAAGCGTGCCACTGGGTACTACAGCTGTTGGGAAAGGATGGACCACCACATCTGAAACACATATGGTGACACTGCATGTTGTTGATGCAGGGCCGTGGTGCCAACGTTAGGTCCCTGGTCACGCTTTACTTTCTGCCGACAGATTCTACATATAGTTATGTTCAACCCTCTCACAGATCAAAAGAAAAATTCCTAAAACAATAATCTTTAATAGATATGCATTAAAATAATTATCCTTTATATATAAAAATGGCCTCTCACATATAGCCACTATACAAATATGCAACTGTATATGTATAAAGTACCCGGTGTATATCAGTACCTAAATACAAAAGCAAGGGGACAATGTCTAGCTAATCACAGCAAAAAAGACATTGTACCAAATACCTATTAGCAGGGAGAAGTGCCCCTATAAGAGGGAGGAAAATGTGGTCAAAAATGTGGTCAAAAACTCACGGTTCTGAAGACCTTGTCACAGTATACTCCATTGCCCCATTGGACCAGTATATACCATATAATAGAAAAAGCACTATCGCTATCACTATACTAGTCCTATCCAGATAGAACACTCGCCCCGAAAAGGGCGACCCCACCTCTCGCCGACTCACCCTAACTAACTAAATTATACAGTAACATACATAAAGAACACAGACATAAGTCCCGACGCGTTTCCCCAAGATATGGTTCATCAGGGGATAATAATTATACATCTGTGATGAGAGATGATGATGGTCCAAGTGATGGCATGATGAGGAGCAGAGGGTAACCTAGACAGGGGAAAAAAGTGAGCCATCTTCGAGAATCTATTGGTCACCACCGAAATGACCGTGTTACCCGAGGAGGCCGGGAGGTCGGTAACAAAGTCCATTGCTATGTGGGTCCAAGGCCTTTCTGATCCCGGGAGAGGTTGTAGCAGACCCGCGGGTCTGAGACGAGGGACTTTGTTATGGGCACAGGAGGAACAGGCCAGGACAAAGTCTCTAACATCTTGAGCAAGGGTGGGCCACCAATAGTAGCAAGAGATTAATTGCAGGGACTTATGTACTCCAGGATGACCAGCTGTTTGTGAAGAATGTCCCCACTTAAGGAGTCGAGGCCGCATGGCAGGGCGGACATAGGTTAATGTTGAAGATCCACGGGGGCCGTTCTGGAGGAATTATGTGCTGCAGAGGCGGCTCTAGGCCCACGGGGCCCCAAGGATCTAGAAGGGCGTCCGCCCTGACGTTCTTCTTAGCTGGCCGAAAGTGAAGGAGAAAATCAAAGCGGGCAAAAAAGAGCGACCACCTGGCTTGTCGAGGATTCAGTCTTTGAGCAGACTGGAGATAAAGAAGGTTTTTGGGCTAACTTTATGGCCAGTAGTTCGCGATCACCGATTGTGTAATTTCGTTCGGCTGGGGTGAAGTTCTTGGAAAAGAAGCCGCAAGTATGCAGTCTCCCAGAGGACAGCGCCGGCACCTACTGAGGAGGTGTCCACTTCTAGGACAAACGGACGCTGCGGGTCCGGACGAGACAGAACAGGAGCCGAAGCGAATGCTGCTTTAAGACGATCAAAGGCTTCTTGGGCTTCTGGCCAGGACTTGGGGTTAGCATTCTACTTCCTAAGGGCCACCAGCGGAGCCACAAGCATAGAGAACTGTGGGACGAACTGTCTGTAATAGTTTGCGAACCCCAAAAAGCGCTGGATGGACCGGAGGTCCACTGGTCGAGGCCACTGCAAGACCGATGAAAGCTTAGAGGCATCCATCTGGAGACCTTGATCCGAGACGATGTTCCCTAGTAAGGGCAACGAGGTGCGTTCAAACAAACATTTCTCCAGTTTGGCATATAACTGGTGGCTACGGAGACGTCTGAGCACCTGGCGGACGGGGTGGTGATGAGTCTCTAGATCCGGAGAGAAGATTAAAATGTCGTCCAGATAGACAATAACACAGACGTAGAGAAGGTCGCGGAAGATCTCGTTGACGAAGTTCTGGAACACTGCCGGAGCATTGCAGGGGCCCAAACGGCATGACGAGATATTCAAAATGGCCATCTCAGGTATTAAAGGCCGTCTTCCATTCGTCGCCTTCACGGATACGAATCATGTTGTATGCTCCGTGTAAATCCAACTTGGAAAAAAATTTTGCACCATGCAGCCGATCAAACAGCTCCGAGATCAGAGGCAGGGGATATCGATTTTTATGGTGATTTTATTGCATCCCCGATAATCGATACAGGGACGGAGAGTTCCATCTTTCTTTTCGACAAAGAAGAAACCGGCCCCCGCAGGCGAAGAAGACTTGCGTATAAAGCCTTTACGGAGGTTCTCCTGGACATATTCCGACATCGCCTTGGTGTCTGGGACAGAAAGACTCTGCCTCAGGGAGGAGTACTACTGGGTTGCAGGTCAATAGGACAGTCGAACGGCCGGTGCGGAGGTAGAGTTTCGGCCTGTCTTTCAGAAAAGACGTCGGCTAGATCCTGGTAAGGAGTGGGCAGACCCGGCAGAGGCTTCGTAGGCTTTACAGAGGTGGGCCGTGGAGCTGGACAGAGTACAGGAAGGCATCGCGGGTGGCACGTGGGGCCCCAACAGATAATCTCGCCCATGTTCCAGTCTAGGGTCGGAGCATGCTCTTGCAACCAAGGGAGGCCCAGGAGAATTTCAGAAGAGGAGCGAGGCAGAACGAGAAGTTTCAGGGTCTCCTTGTGTAGGGCACCTATCTGCAAGGTGAGAGGTGCAGTGCAGAACCGAATAGCGTCCTTTAGGCATTCGCCACTGATGGCGGAGACGAACATGGGTTTCTGCAGAGGGGTCACCGGGGATCGAAATTTGGACACCAGCACATGCTGACAAAATTTCCAGTGGATCCCGAATCAAGGAAGGTGGTGGCTTGAAAGGTGCTGTCCTGCGAAATTCCACAGATTACGGGAATGGTCAGACGGGGAGAGGCCGCACTGACACCTAGGGATGCCTCTCCTGCGAGCCCTAGGTGCGAGAGTTTCCCGGCCGGACCAGACAGTCCCCAATGAAGTGGCCAGAACCGCCACAGTAGAAGCACAGCTGCTTCTGGCGACGCTGTGAGCGTTCTTCCTGGGTCAAGTGGGCTCTCCCGACCTGCATGGGTTCTTCCTCAGGAATCATTTGCGGAGATAGTGGAGGTCGTTGGGAAACGGGAGCCAGACGAGGTAGCCGGCGTGGTCGGGCGACCTCCCGTTGGAGGCGGAGCTCTTGTTGTCTCTCGGCAAACCGTATGTAAAATTCGGGTGGCTAACCGAATCAGTTCGTTAAGAGCGTAAGGCATGTCCCGACCAGCGAGCTGGTCCTTAATACGCCCAGAAAGGCCTTGCCAGAAAGTAGCCACCAAGGCCTCATTGTTCCAGTCCAGCACAGAGGCTAGGGTGCGGAACTACACGGAGTACTGACCCACAGTAGAGTCGCCCTGATGGAGACGGAGCAGAGCTGCGGCAGCGGAGGAGGTGCGGCCAGGTTCCTCGAAGACGGTGCGGAACCCCTGGAGGAAGGCTTGCAAATTTGCCGTCAACGGATCTCCTCGGTCCCCTAGTGGTTGGCCCAGGCCAAGGCTTCCCCCCCATAAGAGGCTAATTATAAAGGCCACCTTAGCCCGCTCGGTAGGGAATTGATGCCCCAACATCTCGATGTGGATGGAGCATTGACTGATGAAGCCATGGCACTTCTTGGGGTCTCCATCATAGCGTGAGGGGAGCGGCAGATGCAGAGAAGGTCCCGATGCAGGAGCAGGTAGAGCCATGGCTGCAGGAGCAACTGGTGCTGGCGTGGCGGGCCACAAGGTTCTGCATCATGGCCTCGAGCTGGTCAATACGCTGGCTCTGCTGGGCGACGGCCGTCATGATGTCCCGGAGATCGGGCAAAGGTACCCTGGCGGAATCCATGGCCAGATTGTACTGTAATGGTTCGGTGGATTCACTGGACCACCACAAGCGATGATAGTTAAGCCATGCCAAGGAGCGGAGCCTAAGTAGCCCCCGGTATTCACCAGAGCCCGCCGCAAAGAGGGATGGACTTGCTGCGACGTGAGGTACCAGGTCGGGTACCCCTGAATGTAACTTGCTTGGCGATGGTGGCTGGGGTCTGCGTGGTACAGAATTGTAATCCAGAGACGTAGTCGGGGACAGCAGAAGGTTAGGAAAGGGCGGCAGAGGTTTTGGGGTCAGAGACAGGCAGACGGCCAGGGCAGGCGGCAAACAGGCAAGGTCAGGAAACGTAGTGGAACGGACTGGTACACGGGTAATCAAACAGATCTTCAAACTCTCTCTAGACAAGCTAATGCACACCAACAATCTGGCAGAGAGTGCAGGGAGCATATACCTTATATAGGACAAGCGGCGGGCAATTGACTAATTACCGGTGCGCTAGCCCTTTAAATCCAGACCAGCCGTCTCGCGCGCGCCCTAAGCAGCGGGTACGCACGCGACGGCCGGGACAGGCAGGAGCAGCATGCAAAGGAGCGTGGACGGGTAAGTGAGAGGGCGTCGAGGCCTGGGCAGCAGGGGGATGGTCGCGGGGGGCCACGGCACCCGCGCCAGCCCCCATGACAATCACAATAATGTACTGGTATATTTCAGCATTATGTCCCTGCCCATGCTTCACTTTCAGATTCTACATATATCTATGTATTTCAAAGGTGTTTCAACTTCTAAGTGAAAAAAGTAACTCTATCCCAAAATAATAAACTGCCTGTAACGGACATGTGTGTATGTGAGAAATACACACAATGTATTTCAAAGATAGTTCACCACAATAAGTGAAAAAAGTAACTCTTTGTAGCTCTACATATATCAGCGTGTAACAGAACAGGTTCTGTCATAATCTCTGGAATGATCTGATGTCGGTGTAAAAAGAGTGAGCTCCTTGACACTATAGTGGGATGTTGGCCCTCTGCTTGGTTCTTTCTAGCTGGCGCTGACATTATCCTGTCAGACTGCATTCCCACTTCAGTTATTTGGTCAGCTTTGCCCCTGTAACTGCTCAGATGAGTGAAGTGTGAAGCGATTCTAAGAGTGGCGTCTGTCATCTGTGTGTCATAATAAATCATAGCATTGTTTCAATACCAAACCACACTCCCTATGCATATTTCTGCATGGCACAATATTCTACAACACCATACAGGCTATGTGTAGCCAGGAAATTGCTGTTTTTTAATGCGATTTGTCGCAAATTTTGGGGAAAAATTCTACAAATCAACCGAATCGAATTTTTGATAAATTCGCTCATCTCTACACAAGACTTTGCAAGATATTTCAGTCTAGTCACATAACTGTTCATGGTTTCTCCCACTTCTTGTACAGCCTGTCTAAACTGATATCTTTCATATGGAATATTTTTCTTTGGCCCACAGTACTCACTCAATCTGTTCATTGCTGTTTTATAATCTGAATCTTTCAAACATGTCCTGGACTTATAGCCCAGCAAGATGCAGCAGCATGGCTCTCTTCTGAGCAGGTACAGTCACTCATGTGGCTGTAAAATAGAACTGGAATCCCTTTTTCCACTTGTCCCAGTGCTGTGACAGGCTAGTGTGGTCTCCAGAAATCAAATAATGTTCTGCACTTAGCTAGAAAATGGTGTTGCTAGTGAAAAGGGGTATTGCAGCCCCACACAATAGCAGATAAATAATATCACTGCACACAAACTAGGATGTGTTTAGAAATATAAAGATTTATATAGAGCTATTTCTTAAAGTAGGTACAGGCTCAGTTACAGAGGATCAAAACGTGATTACAAAATTACAATGCCTCAAATAATTGATAGCTGATGATATATAGTTATTGTCGTGATCCTATAGGACGGACCGTTTCAGCTGGCACCGCAGCCTTTTTCAACCGGATCACTGTAAAAGAAGCAATGCATTTAAAGGAATAAAAATTAATTTAAAGGAATTAAAATGGGGTTACGGTTCAGCATCAACTGAAAAGGGAAGGAAGTTCCTCAATCTGCTAGATGATAATTTTATGGGGCAGTTTGTGGAGAAACCCACTAGAAGTGATGCTCTGTTGGATCTAGTCATTTCTAACAAAGCAGAACTTGTCGGAGCGGTCACGGTTTCTGAAAATCTAGGTAACAGTGACCACAATATAATTCATTTTAGCATAAACTGGAAAAAAGAAAAACAGAGCGGAAAGGCAAAAACATTTAATTTTAAAAGGGCCAAATTTTCCTTATTGAGGGATGCAATACAGGACCTAGACTGGCAGCAGCTATTAGCAAACAGTGATATAGCAGCCAAATGGGGGAGCTTTAAATATACTTTGGGGAAATTTATTGCAAAATATATTCCTATGGGTAACAAGTATAAGCAACTAAAACTAAAACCAACATGGCTTCTACCTTCTGTTAAGAGGGCAATAAACAATAAAAAAAATGGCATTTAAAAAATATAAGTCAGAGGGGTCGGCATCAGCCTTTGAAAATTATAGAGAGCTTAATAAAATCTGTAAAAAAGTGATAAAAGCAGCTAAAATTCAAAATGAAAGGCAGGTGGCCAAGGGCAGCAAGACTAACCCCAAGAAATTGTTTAAGCATATAAATGCCAAAAAGCCAAAATCAGAACAAGTAGGACCCTTAAAAACCTGTGATGGGGGGCTGGTCACTGGTATATACTATCAATGAGATAGTAGTTGATGGGGGTGGGCCAAGTGCAGATGTAGGTGGTGCCAGTACTGTTAATACATCATCTGCTATAATTAATTGGCTCAGTGTAAAAAAAAAATCAAAGCCAAGTTAAATAAACTGAATGTGAACAAGGTTCCAAGCCCTGATGGCATTCACCCAAGAGTTCTTAAAGAGCTCAGCTCGGTTATCAGTGTGCCCCTGTACATGATATTTAGAGATTCCCTGGTGACTGGTATAGTACCAGAAGACTGGCGCATGGCAAATGTAGTTCCCATCTTCAAAAAAAGGGTTCCCAAATCTTGCCAGGTAATTATAGACCAGTAAGTTTATATCTTTGTGGGGGAAAAAAAATTTGAGGGGCCCTAAGGGAAAAAGGGGAAAAT